>CAUYON010127020.1:0-76133 GCA_963573935.1 Arctocebus calabarensis | reverse complement strand
ATTCTCTTGCCTCAGCCTCCCTAGTAGCTGGGACTACAGGCGCCCACCACAGCGCCCGGCTATTTTTTTGTTTTGCAGTTCGGCCGAGGCCGGGCTTGAACCTGCCACCTTCGGTATATGGGGCCGGCGCCCTACTCGCTGAGCCACAGGAGCCGCCCTATCCCACAGGTTTTGATAGTTTGTGTCTTCATTATCATTTTGTTCCAAAAATCTGATGTTTTCCTTCTTAATATCACCTTTGACCCAGTTATCTTTCAGCCTAAGGTTATTTAGTTTCCATGACTTTGAGTATGAAGATTTCTGTCACTGTTGAGTTCAACTTTTATGCCATGATGGTCCAAGAAGATACAAGGAATAATTTCTATTCTTTTAAATTTGTCTCACCACTAATAAAAATTGATTCTCACTGGATAAAAGATTTAAATTTAAAACATGAAACTATTAAAATACTAGAAAAGAGTCCAGGGAAAATGCTTGAAGATATTGGTCTGAGAAAATATTTTATGAAGAGTACCCCCCTGGCAAATGAAGCAACACCAAAAGTATATTACTGGAATCTGATCAAGTGAAAAAGTTTCTGCACAGCTAATGGCATTGCAAGTAAAACAAACAGACAGCCTTCAGAATGGGAGACTTTTTCAGGTTATGATTCCAACAAAAGTCTGATAACTATAATCTATAGAGGACTCAAATCAATCAATACGAAAAGAAAAAACAACCCATTTCTTTGTGGGTAAAAGACTTGAAAAGAAACTTTTCTGAAGATGATAGCATGGCCATGAAAAAATGCTCATCATCTTTAATGATCAGAGAAATGCAAATCAAAACCACTTTGAGACATCACCTAACTCTAGTAAGATTAGCCCACAACACAAAATCCCAAAACTACAGATGTTGGCATGGATGTATAAAGGAACACTTCTACACTGCTGGTGGGATTGCAAACCAACACAGCCTTTTTGAAAAGAAGTACAGAGAATGCTCAAGGAACTAAAAGTTTACCTACCATTTGATCCTGCAGTTTCATTACTAGGGGTCTACCCAAATGAACGAAAATCATTTTACCACAAAGACATTTGCACCAGAATATTAATTGCAGCCCAATTCATAATTGCCAAGTTGTGGAAGTAGTCCAAATACCCACCAACCCATGAATGGATTAACAAATTGTAGTATATGTATACCATGGAATACTATGTAGCCATCAAAAAGATGGTGACTTTACATCTTTTGTTTACCTGGATGAAGTTGGAACATATAAAGTAGCTCAAGAATGGGGGAAAAGTATCCAATGTACTCCATAGGACTGATAAAACACAAATATAGTCCAGAAAAAAGGAGGAGAGAAGAGGAAGAGGGAGGGAAGGGTAAATGGAAGGAGAAAGGGGGGCATTTGGTGGTATCTCACCTGAGGTACACAATGCAAGGGCACATTTGAAAACAACTAAGAGTATATTATAAACTAAGTGAGGTGACGGTTATGTTCATCAGTTTGATTTAAACACTCCACATTGTATATCAAATCATCACATTGTACCCTATAAATGTATACAGTTATGATGTAATAAAAATTAAATTTAAAAAATAATGAAGAAATCAACAACAACAACAAAAGACTCTCCGATGAGACTATTGTGTGCAGCATTTCCCTTTTAGACTTGACAAGTCTCATGTTTTTCTTTGTAAATCCCCTGGGGATTAGGAGGCTTTATCCCATGGAATTTGGGGAGTGCTGCTCTGAATGATGCCATAGGACCCTGCCTACCTGATATGCAGGTGCAGTCCCTGAAATCAAGGATTCAGCCAACGCAAGATGAAACAATGATTATAAATTTAAAGGAGACAGTTCTTCCTCCTTTTAATGTAATGAAACTATCATATATAGATTAAGATACAATGATATCGGGAAGAAAACATGTAGAAGTAAAACAAATTGTGGCATGCAACTATCCCCGAAACCAGTTTTTTCCTGTTTTATAGACATTTTATCCACTTCTTTAGTTTTCTGTCTTTTCTAATATTCTGGCAGTATTATATGACAAAGCCATTCTCATAAGTTAAAAAAGATAGGCTTGATATACTTCATTTTTACTTCTGCAATGACCAAAAAAAATTTTTTTTAATCTTTTCCTTTTGTCTCTGAATACTATCTTTCTCTGATCTTTTCTCTTTCTCTCTCTCTCTCTCCGTGAACACTCTCTGACAACCAGTTAACATGAATTGCAGGGATAAATGGGCATATCGTTAGGATTGCCAAGTCTCAAGGGTACCATCCCTGAATAAAGCACAGAACCACCACAACCTACTAGTTCTTCCACATTCTCATGTTTTTTGGTTAGAAGACCTTCTGATAAAGACTACAACTAAATTAATGGGTGCTAATTTTTTATTTCTTTCCTTGCTAGTAGTCAGAAAACCAATAATAATTTGTCAGTTGCAATGCTGCTGTGTAATTTTTCTCAGGTTTTATTTAACACCTTTCCACAACATTCTAAAATTCCTGACAGAGGGTTTGGATTTTTTGTGCTTTATTCTTATCCTTATAACACATGTAAAAATGTGAGCTGAAAATAAAGTTTTCTTTAATTCATGTTCTTTTAAAAGTGTCAGAAGAATCCAAATAAAATATTTCACAAACAACGAATGTCATTGGTGCTTTCTTGCATAATCTCATGTAAGATTTTTTTTAAGTTTAAAAACCTGTGTTCTACTTGTATTTTAAAAAGAATCTGTGGTCATTATGGGAAATTTACAAAATACCATTTAGAAAATAAGAAAAAATAAAGTCACATAAAATTGTACCACCTAACGATAATAGCTATTAGTTAATATGTTAATATATAATTATTATACTGTATATTAAATGTATCCATAGATAGATATTTTTAAATGATGATTTTTTTTAAAACCTTCCCGACAAAATTATTTGGTAGCATGCTTTCATATTAAATATGTTATGATGCTCTTCTCTTGCTATTAAATGTTTTTCTCCAACATAATTTTAATAGCAATAAAATTTGTCATTAAGTACGTATACTATAATTTATACAACCTATTAATGTAGAACATTCAGCTTCTTTTGAATTTTTGCTATCATAAGTCATACTAAAATAAAATGTTTATAACTAAATGTTCATTTCTGTCTTTTTTTTGATCAGGACAAAATTCAGAAGTCTATTATCAGGATTAAAGGAAAGCATCATTTCTAAGCTTTTTGATGCTATTCTTATGCATCTAAAAATTTATAGAAATCTCCTCTTTTTCACCTGCAGAACATGAGCACAGGTACTTTAGGTATTCACAGAAACCTGGCAAAACTGTTTGAAAGGCAATGGAAACATATTTGCACAGACATATATTTTGTCTCATTCTTGTAGTCCTTGGATTTTTAATGGAAATTTTGGAGAAGACAGAAAATAAAAGACTCGAGACAAGATTTTTAACTACAATGGCTCCCTCTATCCCAACTATATCTGGAGGAAGTTATTTATGTTTCTAACATAAAAGAGTAAAGAAGTTGCCCTCTCTCCTCCCTGCTTCTCCATCTGGCAACTCTGATGCTTTCTATCACCCATGCAGCCCCATTTCCTGTCAAAAGCACCCTCGACAGAACTGCTTTCTCACTCTAGTCCTTACCAACAGCACAGGGAGTCCCACTTACACTTGCCAGTCTTGCCCGTAGACAGCAATGCAAAGTGACAATTGATAGTGTAAGCCTCAGGAGGTGCCAATACCCACTTATTAACAGGGCGTTAATATTACAAAAGGATCACAGATTTGGGGCCGTGCCTGTGGCTCAAAAGAGTAGGGCACCAGCACCATATGCCAGAGGTAGCAGGTTAAAACCCAGCCCCGGCCAAAAAAAAAAAAAAGGATCACAGATTTTAGGTCATATAGGAGAAAAATATTGAGACCAAGGGAAGAAAAAGGACAGGATGAAAGAAAAGGAGTTAGAAACAAGGCCCAGAGAGAGACAGAGGCAGGATGGAGCAATGAGAAAAATAGGAAATCCTTAGAATGAAGAGCCTGTGTTTCCTTCAATAAATGAAAGGAAGCAAGAAAATACAAAGGCTTCCATTAGATTAAACTGACTCTAAAGAGTTCATCATTACTGTCTCATTTTAAGGTAGCTGTCTTGAGTGGGGATGATTTTGTCTTCCACAGGAAGTTGCCTAGCAACACTCTGGTTATAACAACAGGAGGATCCTACTGGCATCTAGTGGGTGGAGGCCAGGGATGCGGCTAAACAGCTCACAATGTACAGGACACAGCCCACACAACCATGGACTATCTGGCTTAAAATGTCAATTACACCAAGAAACCTTACCCCAATAAAAGCACAAGTTCAGTTACCTGTTCTCATTGGAGAAAAGTAAAACCATTGCATATATGTCTGTTCAATAAAAAAAAAAAAAACTCACACAGTAAGTTGAAAAACAGAAAAGGAAAACCTCTAGCAGATCACAGATTCTCTCTCCTTACATAATTATTTTATATACATTTCAACTTTTATTTCATATTCTCTCACATCACACTATATATACTAATGTGTTGCATTAACTACACATCACACCATTTATACTAATGTGTTGTATTAACTACACATACGCAATAAATTCCCTTATTAACTGTGTATTCTACTCTATTTGAAATATGCTATTCTTCCATCTGCCATAAAGTTATATCTTCTAGAAAACAAGAAAAAGAATTAGGTAGTATTTATTAGCTTACTCTTTCAGATTATTTCTTTACTAAGTTAAAATTTACTATATAGACATGATAACTATCAACTAATAAATATGTTAGTAAAACATCTTTCAAGAATATACTAACTGGGGCGGCGCCTGTAGCTCAAAGGAGTAGGGCGCTGGCCCCACATGCCAGAGGTGGCAGGTTCAATCCCAGCCCCAGCCAAAAATGGCAAAAAAAAAAAAACCATACTTACTGTTAAAATTCTTATATTTATGTGTAGCCAGAGCACCATGACTATATATATAAAATATATATAATGTATAGTATTCAAATATTGCAAATATATCACAACAAAATATATATCTTCCATATAAGAGTGTTGTATATGGACCCATAGTGACCTCCTGAGTGTCTTAGAATTTTCTATTTCAGACTTTAATTTTCAGATTTAAAAATATAAAAATTAAACTTTTTCAATGGTTCCATTATTTAACAAGTTCTTAAGATTTATATTATCCAAATGGTTCAATATGTTAAAATCTATTAATGTCATGTATAAAATAAATGAATCACAAGAGAAAATCTATATAGTCTTTTTGATATATGTGAAAAGAAAATTTGATAGTTCATTATTTTCCCCTTATTTAAAGAAATTTCATAATAAACTAGTAATTTAACAACATTTTTAAAAGATAAAGAACACATATTTACAAATAGTGCCAGGTTTACATTTAGTGAACTCTAAAAGGATACCATTAAAGACTGAAATCAGGCAAGTATACTCTCCAGTATCAATATTTGAAAAAATTGAAGCAGAAAATCTTCTACACAGCCAATGTAACAATCACACGAGCCAATAGACAACCCAGAAAATGTGAGAAAATTTTTGCATGGTACACAGCTGATAAAGGAGTGATAACAGAATCTACAAAGAACTCAAGCAAATCTGTAAGAAATAACCAAACAATCTCATCAAAAAGTGAACATAAATTTTTCAAATGAGATATACTGACTGCTAAAAAACTCATGAAAAAATCCTCAACATCTCTAATCTTTAGGGAAATGCAAATCAAAACCACAATGAGATATCACCTAACCCTGATTAGAATGGCTTATATTAAAAAGTCCCAAACAACAGATCCCGGAATGAAAATAGAGAGAAACGAACTCTTATACACTGTTGGTAGGACTACAAGCTAATGCAGAAAATTGTAGACAGATACCTCAAAGAACTTAAAGTGTACCTACCATTTGATTCAGTAATACCACTACTGGGTACATACTCAAAAGAAAAAAAAAGGTCATTTATAAAAAGACACCTACACTTGAATATTTATAGCAGCACGATTTACAATCACAAAGACGTGAAAACAACCCAAGTGCCCATCAATACATGAAAGGATTAACAAAATGTGATATATGCCTACTATGGAGTACTACTCAGCCATAAAAAAAGAGGGTGGTCTAGTTTCCTTTTGGACAACCTGGATGGAACTGGAACCCATTCTTCTAATGGAAACATCACAACAATGGAGAAACAAACACTTGTACTCAATACCAAATTGGAATTAATGTGTTAATTAATCAACACTCAAGTACACATATGAAATTAAATCTCAATGAAAATCAAGCTGGGGGAAGGAGATGGGTACATTCACACCTATTTGGTATAGTGCACACTATCTGGGTGAAGGGCACACTTATGTGTATCACTTTGAATGAATCAATTTATACAAAAACAAAGTATGTATACAAAACATGTGTACTCCCCAATATTCTGAAATTAAAAAAAAGAAAAAAACAACCTTTAAGAAAAAAAAAAGAAATTGTAATCAATGAAATAAGACAAGAAAAAAATGAAAGTATGAAAAATGAAAGATTATACAAAAATTTCATTACATATAGATCATGAAAAATGCAATAAAACTAATCTAAAAACCATTAGAACCTACAAAGAAATATAATACATTAACTGGTTACAAAATAAATATACAAAAAAGTAATTTCCCATTACCGTTCCAATGACACATTTTAAAACATAAAGAAAAACAATCCATTCAATATATGACCCCAAAATATATACTATCTAGCAATAAATAAAAAAAGAAATTCTCTGATTTCATGTGAAGAAAAACTATAAAATTCTGCTAAGGAATATAAAATTATTATTGAAAAAATTGAAACCTGTGGGAAAGCTTATTATTTTAAAGATATAATTTCTTCTCAAGTAAAATTATAAATTATGATTCTTTTAGAATTTGAGAACTTATTCTATAGTTTAATACAGAAGGCCAAGCTTTTTAAAATAGCTAGAAAATTTTTAAACAAAAAGGAATTCAAAAGATAAGTAATTTTGTATCTGTCCCTATCAAATATAAAAATATAAAGTTTGAAAATAAATACAATACAGCATTTTTGTCAATATAGAGAAAACAATCTGATAGAAAAAATAGAATCTTCAGGAAAAAGACACTAAGTAATTCGAAATTATTTATATATGATAGTTTTCTTAATAGTAAACAGATATTTGGATATTGAACAAAAATATATAAAAAATTTCTCAAGTAACCATAAAAATAATATAACAGATGCATTTTTTTATACCTTATACCAAAATATTTTCCACATGGACTAAAGATTTAAATGTAGGAAAATGAACTCACATAAATACTCAAAATATAAGTATGTGTAAAGTAAACACTGTATTTGTATAATTTGGGAGTGAGAAAGGTTTCTCTAAGCATGGCTTTAAAGCTTGCAGACATAAAAAGAATAGCCTAATAGACTATACTAACAATAAAAACTTATAATTGCAAAAGTTTTTAAATTGTATTATGAAATTAGATAAATCAATTTCCAACATATTATAACAAAATATTTTTTCTAAAACACACAAAATAAATACAAACTACAATCATGCTTTTTAAAGAAAATATACAAAGGGAATGAACAAAAGCAATTCACAAAAGAAGAAATACAAAACACCCACTAAGCCTACAAAAATTGATTAACCTCAGAAATGCAATGAAAATTTCATTCGGACTTCATCTTATTAATTAAATAGGCCAGAATCATAAACAATAACAATATTAAGTGCACAGACTCAGAGAAGAAAATCCTTTCTTCTACATCATAAGTTTCTGATGGGTTTCTAAATTAGCATAATCTTCCCGGTGGGCAATATTTTAATACTTTTCCGAAACTTGAAAAAACAAGTATCTCTCAGTTTGATAGTTTCTCTTATAATTATTCATCCTAACAAAATAAATAAGGATATTCTGCAATATTCATCTATAAAAATGTGTATCACTGTGCTGCTTATAACAGTAAATATGGAAAACAAAGTTTCCACCAATAAAGAATTGATTAAAAACATTATTGTTATATCATACAATGGAAAAATCTTAAATTTTTACCATTAAGTATTATAACACATTAATTTAAAATCATATAATATATACCACATTTTGCTGTGTATAACGTGCTCCCATGTATAATGTGTACCCACGTTTTGGGCCCAAACTTTCTGGAAAAAAAATCTTTTAATGTTTTAACTCAATTTTTTATTTGTTTATTGTATTAGAAATGAATTTTAGCATTTTTTTTTTGTTTTGTTTTGTTTTTTGCAGTTTTTGGCTGGGGCTGAGTTTGAACCTGCCTCCTCCAGCATATGGGGCCGGCACCCTACTCCTTTGAGCCACAGACGCCGCCCTAGCATTTATTTTTTAACATATTAAATCTACAATAAAGAGTTATACTTTCAATGCATAGACATGAATAAAAGAATCAAAAACATTTATATGGATATGCTACTAGTACTACCCATGTATAATGCACATCCTTATTTTTCCATCCAAAATTTGGGCAAAAATGCGTGCATTATACATAGCAAAATATGACAGTACAATTCTTTATATTATTTATTAACATGAAAGCTGTTCATAATATATTACATGGAATGGGTAAGCCAAAGTTACTTTAATAGAATCCACTTAAAAGACCTTTCTTAGCCTTCCCAAACCAAATGCTGAAATTTCAAAAAGTATGTCTTATTTCTGAAATCAGAAGGTTATGTTTTCTTTTCTATTACATAATGGAATATTTTGTAACCTCATATTTCTTTCATTTGAACAAATAAACTTCACACATTAACATATAACAAGACATAAGCTAGACTAATCTTTCACAGGGAAATAATCATTAACTAGAATTAAGGCACTATAATAATGAACAGTAATTTTCATGAAACCATTCCATTTCTTTTTTTTCTATTTTTAATGTTTTTAGAGATATGTCTTGTTCTGTTGCCCAGGCTAGAGTACAGCAACCTGGTCGTATCTCACAGTAACTTGGAATTCCTAGACTCAAATGATTTTTTGCCCAAGCCTGCCAAGCTGGAACTACAGGTGCATGCCATCACGTTGGCTAATTTTAAAGTAGAAACAGGATCTTACTATGTTACCCTCTGGTCTCAAATTCCTGGCCTCAAGTGATCCTCCTGACTTGGCCTCTCAAAGCACAGGGATTATAAGTGTGAGCCACCAAGCCCAGTCTTCATTCCATTTGGAACACAAATATTACAAATTTATTCAAGAAAAAGGAACTTTTTGAAAGGAAAAACTTTTGCAAATATTAGGGTTATGAGATAATACCAGAAATTATTTTATAAAATACTGAAATAAATCTTACCATTGAAAACAGGAAAAAATCTGAACACATATGCAATGAGGCAATGAGCAAAACATTTAATAAATTGTAATTTATTTCCTGTGAGGAGCTCAAATAAAGAAATGTCATACTTTTACAAATATGCTACAGAATACAAGGGAAACACCTTTTTATTATTTTTGTTTATTTCAAAGTATTATGGGGGTATAAATGTTTTTGGTTACCTGGCTTGCTTTTGTAATGTCTGAGTCAGGGTGCTAAGTGCACCCATCACTCAGCTAGTGTGCACTGTCCCTGTTAGGAATGTTTTCACCAATCCCTTCCTAAACTCTCCCCACTATTCTTTTGAGTTTCACTTTCCTCTACGCACATGTGCTCATTGGTTAGTTCCAGTTTAATAGTGAGTACATGTGGTTTGAATGCATAGACACCTCTGACAAACTAATTCAGTTTTTAAGAAATTCTAAATGATAAAACTTTTCATATGTCAGTACCCAGTGAACTGTAAATGTCACTCAAATACTACAGGGTCAGATTCTTAGATCAGTTCCTGCATTAACACTCCTCATATACAGTACATATATCCTGTCAACCTGTAAGCACTAATCAACCAACTTAAGAATTTAAATATCAAGACAGTACACTCATTTGCCAAAGCTTTAAAATGAGAAGCTTGAAATGGAGAGACTATTTTCCTTAAGGGAAATTTCTCCAAAGATGAATGATCTTTCTTTGGCCAAACCCATCTATTATCACAATATAATTATATTTTATAGCTGCCCATGGGATGTCTAAGAAATACATTTACAACTTTAATCAAAGCACCAATATTAATGCGTATTTAATAATCAGTTCTTTGGTTATCTCTATCATTGAGATAAACGTGATTAAGACAAGGTAGGAAGTGGTCGTTTCTCTCTTAAACTTATTCTGACTTTCAGCTTTGGTTTCCCGATTTACAACCACACATACATGAGTACAGCAATGAACTTAGGCTTATAAAAAACAATTAGGCACAGAAACTAAGAAGATTTCCTTAGTTTCATGAGAGCACACAAGAACATTGAGAGCTCTACATGCAGCCTTTGGGAAATACTTGTTCTTTCAGCACCACATCAACCCAGGGCAGAAGCTGAATTCAGCCCGGATTGATGCAGGACTAGACCATAGGAAAATAAACCATTTTAAATCTTGGTTTGATTCTTATTAGAGGTAATAACGAATCTGGATTAAGAGACATTATTCTTTTAACGTGAAATTTGCAAGCAAATCATCATAGACCAAAAAAGTCTACATAGAATTTTTATAAATTGTCTTAAATTTAGGGTCCTATGATGATTGTACAGATTCTTCAGATTCTCCAGAGTGGAGCTATCACATCTCCACACACTTTAAAAAAAAAAATCTAAATCCAGTGTGTCTAGATATTTAAATATTAAGCAAGCAAGTTTTATGTGTAATTATTATCCTACTGATCCATGATAAGTATTATTTTTAACTCAGTGTAGAAATGACTAAGAATAACAGAGAATTTTTTTTCCAACATTTACTGACTACTCAATCAACAAAGATCTCATTAAAACTCCCATCCAATTACCATGAGTACAATTAATATTTAAACAGTAACTTCTGCATTCTATCCGCTATGTTTCTTGCCTATAACTGATTGATTTTAAATGGTTTTGGAAAAGCTTTGGAAGCTCTGTGAACTGACTATATTTGTTGATAAGATTATTTTATTTTTTAATTAACAAATAATAAAAGTATGAATTTGTGGGGTATATAGTGAGTGCTATACCATCACAGCTCACAGCAACCTCCAGCTCTTAGGTTTAGGTCATTCTCATGCCTCAGCCTCCAGAGTAGGTGGGACTACAGGCACCCACCACAAAGCCCGGATATTTTTTTGTTGCAGTTTGGCCAGGGCAGAGTTTGAACCCACCACCCTCGGTATACGGGGCCAGCGCCCTATTTACTGAGCCACAGGCACTGCCCTATATAGTGATGTTTTGATACATACAATGAATGTGATGAGATCAGAATAATTAGCATATCCATTATTTCAAACATTTGTCATTCCTTTGCATTGAGAAGATTTGATAGCTTCCTTCTAGCTCTTTGAAACTATGACTTTATTGTTAACTACAGTGACCTTACAGTGATATAGAACACTAGAAATTATTCCTCCTATGTAGCTATAATTTTGTATCCTTTACAAATCTCTCCCTGTTCTTCTATTTCCCCTACTCTTCCAAGCCTCTAGTATCCTCTGTCCTACTTTTTACTTCTATGAGATCAACTTTTTTTTTTTTAAGCTTCTATATATGTGTGTGAACATGTGGTATTTAACTTTCTGTTTCTGGCTTATGAGATAATTTTATCATCATAAATTAGGATCATCTTAACCAGTTGTTGACTGTATTACCCTATTGTTATTCACTTGAAAAACCTAGTAAATCTATACTTTAATTGCATTCTTTTAATCTAAATCCAAAGTGTCCAGACATTTAAATATGGAACCAACAAGTTGTATATGTAATTATCATCCTGAACAAACGTACTACATGCTGGATACTATGTTAGACACTGTGGTAACTAACAGATGAGTCTGACATGGACCTTGGATTCATATTATTCATGGATGATGGAACTAATCAGTTCCATTTCATCATATAATAAATATTTCAAGACTGCCAGTGTGCTATACTTATTCTAGACCCAATAAAACAAAAGCAAATAGTTTACAAATGAAAATATTCTGTTTTGTTTCAGATATAAAAGAATAACATCTTTATTCCTATATTCTTATAGAATATCTGCCCTTTTAAAGATTAGTTAAGTATTACCCCTATTATATACTATATAATCATATGTGAATAGACCTGGACTTTTTATCTTGATTTCCTTAAAAACAAAATACTGAATTAAAATAAAATGTTATACTACCCATTTTTAGAAAAATTTTACAGATGAAAACGTCTATTTGAAAAGATAAGGACTTTTCTTGCAAAATTACCCTATGTTAGGCTCAGCAAATAAATCCCTTCTATGCTTTAGAGCCAAGAAACAATTTCCTACTTTAATTGGACAGTGGGAACTATATAACTTAATGTGTACAGATTTTTGTCTTCTTTTAAAGTGCTTGTGGTCAAAATTTCCTTTATACTGCTATGATTATAGCAGACATTAAAGGAATATGTTGAATGAATAATGAATGCCAAACCAAACATTTTTCTTTAAGTATACTTTTTCTTGTGCTCAAATCAAATACAAAATTGGTCCCTATCATTTTCTCCCAAAATCTTCATATTTTAAAGCCATAATCTAACCATAACCAGCTTCTCTTTATGCTTAACATTCCCACGTCATTTCCTCCCAAACACCCAGTTTAACACCTTAAATCATCTCACTTATTCTTGCATGACACTTCTAGTTTCTCCAGGCTCTTTGTAAAGTGTTAATATCATGAGATTCTAATTAGTTATTATCTCTCAAATGTCAACTTTGCTTAATAATTCCCAGGAGCATGTTAACTTTTTGTATTAGCGTAGAAGCTTACACTGGGACCATGGTCAAACTATGATTCCTGCATCTTTTCCTTTGCCTTAAATAAATCAACTGTTCAGTGAAATATATTTTCTTTGGGTTAGGTTTGATACAGAAAGATATTTAGATGAGAAATCCCCATGTTCTTGGCCAAATGTACTGTTGAGTCAACAGCACTGATTGGTGCCAAGTCCATGGCAGGTGCTATGTAGGCTACAGAGAGAAAAGATGCAGAAATTTTTCAGTTGGGTGGGGGAGACAGGCATTCATTCATGCAACAATGTGTGAATAAAAGAAGGAATAGCTCAGCCATCTAGCATGTGACCTGTGGAATATATGTCTTCAATTCCAGAGCCTGGCTTTTTCCTTTACTAGCTGAATGACCTTGCACAATGGTCATTGACCTCAACCTTTTTAAAATTCCCAATATTTACATTACAAGGTCATTAAATTATAATGACCTTTTTAAACTTTCAATATGTACATTACTTCTTTGGTAAAATAGGGTATATAAGAGTACTTACCTCATAGATTTGATTACATAAAATAATGTTTGTAAAAGAGGTTAACAACATGCTTTCAAGCCCTCAGTAGCTGCTATGCGTGTCTACATGTACTTTGTGCCAGGTACTCTACTCGATATATAAATAACTGTGATGCAAGAAAAATGAATAAGGGATAAATTGAAGAGCAAGAACAGACCTTGAGAATGAGCCCAGCATCACCTGAGCATACGTGTTTCTTACCTTGGAGTCATAACTAATTTCAGAGGGTGGGATGTTCTGGGCATTTAGGTAGAAACAAGATAAATTTCCTTGTCCAAGGAAGCAAAGAGCAAGAAAAGTTGCTCCCAACACATATTATATAAAAATCAAGCCTCATTCCCTGCTTTCCTGTGCATGATCCCTTCCTTCCCCTAAATATGCAGACCCCTATTCCCCAATAGATTGAGTCAACTGTGACTTATGACTCACCCTGTACAAATCCTATCATCAATAAAATCTGGCAAGCATAAAAAGGTTTAATAAATTAGAACATGTGAAACATTATGAGAAGCAGGTGTCTGAGTCCCATTTAATGTAAAAGGAGCCTAACAAAATGAGTTATATGAACTACTGTGAGGTTGTTTGTCTCTAAGCAATGATTGGAATATAATCAGATGTCCCACAAACTAAACTATGATAAGTCTCCTGTTGTTAAGATAATGCCATTTATATATTTCTTTGTAATTGTATATTCTTCTGTTTTGTTTTATTCTTTGTTAAAAGTTAATGTATTGCAACTCACTGGCAGGCAATTTACTTCAGGGTGAAAATAATCTAATAAAAAAACAATAAAATCTGTGAATGTTAAGAAACATCCCAAAGATACAGCAGATTTATTATATAGCTAGAAAATATATCTCTTATATGAAGCCATTCATAAAGTTAGTTAACTTCTCTGTGCAGAAGTTCTTTGGAAGTATACTTGTACAGACTCATTTACTTTCAATGTCAGAAATCACCTGAGAACAGGTGAAAGTTACTTGTACACATCAAGAAGTATTTACATGCTAGCAAATAAAATCTTACAGGAGAAATGGAAGAGTACACTGAAAAGAAAGGGAGGGGGAGTAGAAATAGGTAAAACACTAAAGAATAAGTTAAAATTGATCCAATATCCACATAATGCTAAAATAATAGCATATCTATAATATTGATTTCACTTAATGACTTGTAGTAGGGAAATATTAATAAAGTGATATTCAATCATTAGTAACATTAAACTACAACCTAGAAATTGCTCTCTAGGATCTTTAAATGATGGGGGAAATTCAGTATTGTTTTCTTTTCTCTGTTTTTATAAATATTTTCTTTTTAAATTGTTGCTTCTTAGTAGAACATTTCTCTTTTATTGCACTGTTAATCTTAATGGCAAGTTTTGAAGGTGTTGTAAAAAGTTCACTATCTGCATGGACAGTGGATGGCCAAATGTCTCTCCACGGTAAGGGTGCAAGAGTACTCTCAATCCAGTGTAAGCTCTGCACAGCCCAACATTGGAGGACACAATGTTATGCTGTTATGGTCAGTTTGAATGCCTTTATAAATTACTGTGCTGTGCCAGCATATAGGAAGGTAGAAAGTCTAGATCATAACTTCAAGGAGTACATGTGTACTCACTTTGCATGGATAAGCTCTTTTATTCCTCAAGACAAATCTATGGTGCAAATTTACTATTCCTATTTAACAAATGGGGAAATCAGCTGAGAGACTTTATACAACTTTTCCAGGATGACATATCTAAAAAGCAATAATGTTTAACTCTAGAGCCCATGTTTTTAACCAGTACATAATAATCAAAAAGCTATATGGATTGGATAAATTAACAAATGACTGAACAAAAGAATAAGGCATGCTGAGCTAAATTAAACACCATAATCATGTCGCTATTCAACTTTTCTGGCTTGAAATATAATTTTCTTAAATTTCAGTATGTACATTTCCCAAGTCAAAATTGGATCACAAAGACTGTGCCTCGTTGCCACTCAGTAAATAAGCAGAATTGGTAAATAGAAATATTAGTAGCCAAAGACTGTGTCCACAAGCTGTTCACATTTTAAGTCTTAGTTTATAAATTGACCAAATTAATACAAAATTGAGCCTTTTTTTTCATTTCATTGGTTCTATCCAACTTGTGATGTTTTATAAAGATAGCCTGAATAATATATTAATGTCAATGTACCATTAAAAGGATAATGGTGAAATGAGATATCATGGCCATTACTTATCCACAAAAATGTACAGCTTCAAACAAGTTTCTTTCAAACTTTACTATGATGGTCTTTCTGATGTGTCAACTTGGCTGGGATACAGCTCCCAGTTATTCAGTCAATAATCAACACTAATCTAGACCTTGATGCAGAGGTATTTTGTAGATGTCACTCATGCCCATTATCAGTTGACTTTATTTATTAAATAAAGGAGATTGTACCAGATATCTCAAAGGGAGTAACAGTTGAAAGGCCTGGAAATTAGAACTGAGGTTCCCCTGAAAGAGAATAAATTCTGCTCCTGGACAAGAGTTTCAACCAGGCATAAAAGTTCTAAGAAGCCCTCCCTGGTGGCCTCCCCTGCAGATTTCAGATTTACTCAGCCCCTCCTACAAATGAGAAAGGCTTTTCCAGTCTTCCTACCACCATTTTAGTGAAAAACAATTTGAAAAATAATACAATATAGGTATGTGAATGTTTAATAAAGGCCCCGAACTATTATTTATCTTTATACTACTAATGACTATTATGTGGAAGGTGCTGAAGTGAATGAATGAGGGACTGAATGAATGAGCTGGTTTGGCTGAGAGTCCTCTTGTGCTTTATCTCTCAGATGCACCACTGCAATGTTTGGGTTGCAAAGCACAGAAACTCTACCCCTGATAAATAACTACTCAAGTGCCTTTCATTCTTCATAAGTCCCGTGTAGATCTCCCATTTTTAAGACAGTAATTTGCACCCACAAATTTCTTGACTCTCTCACACAGAAATCCACGAAAATAACCATTAAAATATAGAAACACAATTATTCCTGAAAATAGGAAAATAAGCCAATGATAAAAGCTTGTAAAAAAAAACAACTATGTGGTCTTCATCCCCTTAGTTGGTTATCTAGATGTTAGTTTCTATCTTAATGGAATAAGTAGACAGTTTTGGTCATCGTGGCTATTTACACAAACTGTTGATCAGTAATTCAATTCAGAGAACAACATCTCCTTATATGTCCTCTAACATAAAAAACATGGCAATGGAAATCTCTAAGTAAGATTGCATGCGCTCTCATTCAAAGAAAAGATTCCAGCCACCCTGCCATCTTCCCTCAAATGCCTGAACTTTATTTGACTCCACAGATATCTTGGCTCCTTCATTTTGTTCCACTTCAACTCTAATTGGAGCCAGAACAAGTGCTCCATGCTCTATTTCACATATAGCCCACCTACCACCGGCTTTCCTGGGTTCACTAACACCGAAGAAGGAACTGAGAGGGAAGAAGGGAAAGGGAAAAGCAACCCCCCCCAATCCTCCTTTCTTCATTCCTGTCGAAGGATTGAGGGGAACACACACACACACAAACACACATACACAGTTGGCCGTCGGGTGACCATAGTGATATTCAGCAATGAGACATGTTGTACTATTTACTATTTCTAGGATGAGTTTGCAAACTTAGTTGTCCAAATATATGTGTGTGTGTGTGTGTGTGTGTGTGTGTGTGTGTGTGTATAATTTTAATGGCCTTAAATACTGAAGTATCTTCTGAATCATAACAATTAAATAATGGTTAGGATATTTCAATATACTTTAGTGGGTTTAATCCTTTGAAAATTGAAAAAGGCCAATGTGATGTCTATGGTGCTACCCATGGCCCTTTTATTTAATGTATGTAGCCCCAGGAACAGGACAGTCTCAAGGGGTCAAGTAAATCAAGTGAGCTCTGAGCTAGCCCTGCAGAACCCCTCACATTTATTACAGCATTTTATATCAGTCACTATCACTGAGCAAACATTATCCTGTTAGCTAGGTCCAAAGAAGAAAACACCTGCAGCTAGTCACCCAGACACCAGTCAACATACCCTGGACTCTTCTTCTGCCCTCACACAAGATGCACAGCTAGGGAGACTTCCCCTTGGGTTCCTCATCTACAATAAGAAGTCACTCTCACTTACTATGAGCCAGATGCCCACCATTTCACTGAAAACTGTCACAACAATCCTGTAAGTCAGGTACTTCTGTTATGCCCATTTTATAAATGAACAAACTGAGGCTGAGAGAAAGTAAGTAACTTTTCCCCAAGTCACTTGGAAAATCCATCAACGCTCTATTGCCTGTAGCCCCACCCATCCATTGAGATTCCTTGTTTACTTCTTTTGAAGTATGCTAACCAGAGTGTGGAGGGACCGGCAACTAAGACTCTAGTAAGGGAAGAATGGGGGAATGATGACTGATTGCTTGGTGTAAGCACTAAAGGCCTTGACTTTACCACAATACAGTGCATCAATGCGGCAAAAGTACATTTGTACCCCATGAATATATACACATCAAAAAATGGATTTTAAAACAGAACCTGACATCTAAGGAAAAAGAAAATAATAAACAAATAAAACTTTAAAAATTAAGTGTGCTGCCTGTCACCTGTGCCTTTTGAGGAAGCAAAATTGTGTTCACTCTCTCATTTCCCACTTGAAACACACCCCTCCATATCCTTCTATCCAAAGTGTCACAGAGCTTTCATCTTCTCCTTTGTCCTGTTTCCCGTGGGTGGCAGGCATTACATTCAATGTGTTCTCTTTTTTAAATCAAAAGTTAAATCCATTGGTTCCAGAGAGCAAAGGGTTACTCTACAGAGGCTAAGGGATAAAAATGGACTAAAAGATAAGGATGTAAGTAAGGAAAATAAAAATTAATAAAACTCATTAATTCCGAAACAATAGATAAGAAAAGAACTCTACCTCAAATCAAGTTAAACTTAACAATCTCACAGTCTTTTTGCTATACAATTACTACTATAAACATTCACAGTATTTTGACTTAACATATAGATGTTTTTTCATCTGTGCAAAACCATACTTCTAAAATGAAATTTACTTTAAGAGAGGGAATACTATTTTTATATCATGGTGTATTGAAAGATAGGTATTTAAAAAATTGTTTGGGGCTGTAGGACAGGGAGTTATTTCCCTATAATATGGTAGAGAGCTGTTTCTAAGAAAGATAACAAAGTTAGCTGGCTAGATTTTTTTTTTATACACTGAAATGTGTTTAATGGGTAACAATTAAAAGTATATTTTGCACATTAGTATGCCAATGTTTGACTGCAGAGTTGAACTTAATTTTTATCTCTTAAGCCAGTGAGTCTCAACCTATGGGTCATGACCCTCCGGAAGTGTATTAAAGGCTCAGGGCATTAGGAAAGTTGAGAGCCACTGTCTTAAGCCCAAATAGGTGGCTGGATGAAATGTTTTTTTCTTACTTCAATGTGTAGTTTTGGTGTTTAAGAGACACTGGGCCCCAAGAATGGATATGTCTTTCCAGCTCTGTTGCTTTACCAGGTCAGTTAGAGGATGCCAGCATCCCGGCCCTCTGCTTTCCCCTATAAAAAAAGTGGCATTAAGGGCTCCTTAAGGAAAGGACACTGGCCTTTGGAGTTATTCTTTCTCCCCCATTATTTATAATTCCAAACTCCTGTTTCAACTCCTTTTTTAGCTCCCACACAGATGATTACATGCATTTTAAACAAAATTTTTTCAATGAAATTTCAGTACTTCTTAAAAGAAAAACAATCACCAGGGCACAAGACAATGCCTTATGCTTTGTAGCACTTGTTCCTGGCTCCATTTTATTAGGGAGTGAAATAGGTGGAAGCAATTAATATTGGACTGGAAAGACAAAACTAAAACCTGTAGTCAGAGGAGCAGGAGTTAGGCAGCTGGTATGAAATTAGACACAAGACCATGGTTGAATGTGGGAACAGAGGACAAAAGACAATAAACACTGACTAGGACAAGTGGTGGGGTGACTTGAGGATTAAAGGCACCCCAAGGGCTCAAGCCTGAGATTTGTGATCTAAGACCAAGAAAAAAGCAGACAGGAGAAATTTAAAGAGATGGTGCGCCAACTCTTTTGAAAGACCACGTGCAAACTGATATCTCTCCTTACACAGAGTTCCCCAAATCCAGCCTCCTAAACCCAGTTCACCTATTGCTACTGAGAAGCATTTGTGTGCTGGTTTGCCATCTCTGCTCTTGAGTACAAAGAACAAAGCTTTTCAAAGAGAGCCTACACAGTCCATAAATCTCCCTTCAGCTTGCCACCTTCCTCCCACATCTCAGGGTTGTATGCCAGCTAGATCCACAGCAGTTATATTTTTAAACCAGCAATTATCCTCATTCCTGCTCACTGTCACGCCATACAGTTAGTCTGGTTTTGGTCCAAGGTAAAAAAAAAAAAAAAAAAAAGGAGGGGGGAGGGGGAAATATATAAATTCACATAAATATAATTCAAATTGGCTCAAAGTTACCCAAATGATTTTTAAGTAGCTCCAATCTGATTTACAGGTCAGTTTCAAAGTTAGTTCTATACCAAATATGATTCAATTACACAAATATTTCTAAAACAACTATAAAAGAAGTCAAAGGCCAAGATCTTAGTTAAAATACAGTTTACTTTGGAGAAGGTAGAGATTATTGTTGAAAACTCTATCACATCAAGACAAATATAATAGCATGTATTATAAGTATAAAAATAAACACATACTGGAGGAGAAAATTTTATGACAAGGATTTCAGGAAAGCATCAAGCAATTCTATACCTAACTTTATCTATCTAAACCTTGCTTTTTCTATTTTTTAATTAAGTATGGATATTTACACTGGCTATGATAATAAGAGGAAAGCAAATAGCAGACCTAACATATTTCCTCTCACTTTTGCTATAGTCAACCCACTCTAAATGTTTTCAAGAATGCAAGGCTATGTAGATTAGGCAAATTGATTCCTCCTCTATTAACAGCTGTCTTCCTCAGTCATCACAAAGGGTGAATATTAAGCTACCAAATACATAAATAAGACATTCCCTCAAGAACAACTTGGGTAAAAGATAACTCATGCCACGTAGACAAACAGAACTTATGGTTCTCTTGAGTGTTTTCTTCTATTTTAAATGCTGCCTTTTAGCATTTATAATTGCAACAATTGCTATCTAATCAAAATATTGTCTGAAAGAAAAGATTCCACTTTAATTATAAAGGACATCATTATTCTGAGGCAACAGGAGGCTCAAGAATAAACCTATTATTGCAGAACCACATACGTGAAAATGAAGTCTTTCTGTCCCCAAACACCTACCTTCAATTCACCTAGCTCTACATATTTAGCCCACCCAACAAGGTACATGAAAGGGCTGGACACATTGCCTGATGTACATTGGCCCAAAATATGTGAATATTCATTCATTTCAAATATTTACTTATTCTATCATCCTTCTAAATTCAATCCTATGTTACCCAGGATAAGGTTTAAGGTACCCCAAGTATCTAATCAAAAGTTGGTCTTATTGAGATAGAACCTAGCCCCAGTGAGAATGGCCCACATCACATTTGGAGGCCCACATTTTGGAGGTCCCAAAGCATCAGATGGCTGGCATGGGTGAACAGAGATGGGAACATTTATGCCCTATTACTAGGACTACAAACTAACACAGCTTTTATGAAAAGAAGCATGGAGAATCCTCAAAGAACTAGAAGTAGATCTTCCATTTGATACTGCCACTCCATTATAGATATCTGCCCAAAGAAAAAAAGGCATTTTACCATAATGACATTTGCACTCAAATGTTTATAGCAGCCCAAGTCACAATTGCAAAGATGTGGAAACAACCAAAGTGCCCTTCAACTCGTAAATGGATCAATAAACTGTGGTATATATATACCATGGAACACTATCTGGACATAAAAAAGATGAGATTTTGTATCCTTGTTACAACTTGGATGGACTTGGAGAACACTCTCCTAAGTAAAGTATCTCAAGAATGGAAAAACAACATCATATGTACTCAATATGAATTGAAACTTGTAGATTAACAACAATGTTCTGACCTGAAAGAAAAACTCAATTAAATTCAAGAAGGGAGCAGAGGATTGGGAGGTTCCTACTGAGAGGGAGTGTGTGGCATACTTCTTGAGTGAAGGACATAACTACAACTTGGACTTTACCTTCCAAATGCAAACAATGTAACCTAATTTTATGTACCCTCATATTAATCTAAGAAAAAAATCAGCTTTATTACTATAAACCCTGACCTGTAGGCTCTGAGCCCGTGTCTTTAATAAGATTCTGCCACACAAGGTGAGTTCTGTGCTCTCATGTTCTGACCTCTACCCTCATAGCCCAACCCAAATGCACCCCAGCAACTATAGACCCAGCCCTGGCCTGCTTCCCATCATTTCCAACTTTCAATGTTGAGCTTCTAAATTATGGTCCTTTCACATGAAGTCTTGCAAGGATATTGCTACAGCTTCCCCAAAACCCTGTCTGGTAGAAGGCTGGCAACTTTCCACCAAATTACCTCACCTTGCAAATGTCTCCAACAGCCAGTTTTAATATTTACAAAACGGTCCTAGACTGATGGATGCTACTGGCATTTTCTGTATTAATGATAATGTCACATTCTAGTAAATCCATAGAATTTTTCTCTGGGCTTGATTAGCCTTAAATGTCTACACTCACTTTTCTATTTTGGTTTCCTAACCTATAAAAGGAAATAATTAGTATTCATCACAGAGGATACTTTGATGATTTATATATAGTAAAACCTCCCAAGGGGGTGTACCAAACTGGTCAACATATGGTGGTGGTCAACACAAGGAACTAGGCCTACTGTACTGATATGTACTGTGGTATATGTCTGTCTATTAAAATTAGGGCAACTTAAAGACACGGTCAATGTAGGGAGGTGGTCAACTACTGTATATTAGAAACTTATAAAACTGCTTGAAACAGAAGAATTACTGTTAGTATTTGTAGGAGAAAAGAAATATATTTTATTCCCATCTTAGGTTCATAGCTAAGGCCCCTGTAATAATAGACAGATTAACCAGAGGAAAACATACAAACTTAAGTTTTACATGACATAGAGCCTTTGAAAGGAAAACCCAAAGAAATAGGTAAACTTGTGTATTGTTATGCTCAGGTTTGATAAACTGGACAGTTGTATAGAAATAAGATTACATGATAAAAGGGTATGATCTAATGGTAATAAACTGACAGAATGCAGCAAGGCCCGTTAAGCACCTTCCCTGAGACTCCGAGTCTTCAGAGATAAGGATGTTCCCTTCCTCCAGGTTTAGGGAGGGCACCTCTCACATGAGGGGCTCATGACCTGCATCAGAGGAAAATGAATGGCAGAAAGTCAGAGAGTAACTAACCTTCCTGCATCTACTATTTTTTTAAATGCCAAGGTGCCATACTTTGGGACCTGAACCCCATGATATTACCACTACTGTTATCATTGACTTAGTCTAGTAAGTAAGCTATGGGATCCCTGGAAATGGAAAGAATAAATCCCTTTTCATTCTTAAAACCCCTCAGACTTACATAGTGATCTGCATATCTCAGACTGTAGGTGATTGAATTATTCAATTCTTAAAAATACATTTAAAAATATTATGATGACTATGATATAGCTGCAGAAAAAAAGACCATAGAGATCAAATTGCGGACTTAAGGACATAAGAATCACCAAAAGAGTCAGGAATGTCAGACCCTGGCGCTGTTCCGACGGACCATCCTCATTCCACACTTTAACAAGAGAACCAATGCACGTAATCTGAACTTACATTCTATTACATAAATTTACTCCTTCCTGGGAAAGCACAGTTCATGGAATAACTTTGGCATTATTCATTCGTTCCTGTATTTACTGAGTAGCCCCAAGCCAGACTCTCTTGTAAGTGTAAGGTGACTATAGTAAATCAAAAAGACAAAAGCATTGTCATATAAATCTTACATTTGGGGGAGATGGACAATAAAAAAATAGTTTTATTAAATTGTGTCAAGTGTGAAGTATAATATCAAGGGGCTGCTCTATCATATCACCTATAATGACAATATCAGATTCTGCCCCCATTATGCATACCTCTCTCTGGAGAGACTCGACCACGACTCTCTAACACTTAGGGAAGGGAAATGTGTGGATTTCATGCTGAGAGGGGTATAACATTGTTATTTTACTGAGAATCTCCATGCAAAAAGTATATGCTGTACTCCATAGTCTACCTAGGGAATAATCCCACTACTGGGTATGACAAAAACTTAAGTGGCCCTAAGAAGGCCCAACAGCTTAACGTGAGCTAACATCCCTAGATGGGAACGATATACCTTCCATCCAGCCACAGGTAAGAGAAGCATCTGTCTCCAGGTACATGGTCCCAGTCCTGACCCAGGTTCCATCTCAAATATCACCACAAGATAAACAGAGAGATAATGTTTCTAGAGACAATTCAGTTTTCACAAATAGAAGATAGGTTATGTTAGATTATGTGCTTTAAATTCCAAGAGGTCATTTTAGAGGAAAAGAAGGTTTTTTTCAGCCATCAGTTTCATTTCAAGGTTTCTGAGAGTCCATCAGGATTTTATGACCTTTTACCAATGTAACAACAAGAGATAGGTTTTGCTCTTTAAAGCAAATTAAATCAACCTAAGTTAAAATGACTCAGACCTATGTGTCTTCAAGCATTGTATTTCATTGCACTGCCAAAGTCAAGCTTTTGTAAACTAGTCTTAATGCTCTGGCCCTGTGGATAAGCCCACTAAAGAAATATTTTACTTCATAAAATTAATTGTCTCACAATTAGGTTCAGATGAGTTGCTTTCTCATAAAGAAACTGAACAAAAAACCAAACCTAACAAGAGACACATGAAAAATCACAGAAATCAAACAGTAATGCTTTTTGCTCCAAAATTACTACCATAAACCTATATTAAGAACCTAGCAAGCTACTTTGATCTATGTTTCATATTTCTTGTTCCTACCAAATAATAACCACAGTCTTCAGTAAGATATTCCTCTTCAAGCATAATTTTTAATAATCAACTTTGGCTTATCAAATGACTTGGAAAAATATATCTATACCTTTGCTCTGGGAAAGCACCTATGAGAAATAATACATTGAATAGTTGAGATTCAAACCGCTGCACTGATTTAAACCTTATGGAAATAATGATACCGTAGTAAGTAATATCAAATGACACCCACAACCCCATATATCAAAGACTGTCAAAGATCTTTAGTATTGAAGGGTTTTCCAATACTGCACCCCAGGAGATTTAATGAACAGTCAGGTGATTAGGTTTCCTTAATTAGAATGTAAATTCACCGAATGATTTATCGTATCAAACAGATCCGTGAGTAGCTAGTGATTTTTTAACATGTACATTTTCTCTTTCAATGATACACATTAATAAAATATAAATCAGAATTGCCTCTTCCATTGTAGTTTCAGTGCTCCAAGCTCAAATTAAGCATGATAGGGAAGTCTATGTCACAATTTTACTCCATCCTGCCTTCAGAGGTACTCCATCCTGCCTTCAGAGGTTTGGAAATAAAATACCTCATGCTAAAGAAAACTTGCAAAAAACTCCAACTAAAGAAAAATACAATTCATTTGTGCATAGGTATGTCTCGCATGGACACCCAGCCCAGCTCTATAGCCCCAGAAAAACCCAGGAGTTCTTCATCTCAGGGTAAAGAAGACGAGAGCTTCTCAGTTGTGGGGATTTGGAAGTGTAACTGTGCCTTTGAAGACTAGGAACTGTTCATTCAGAGGCTCTTCATGCCTGCAGTTTCTGGATCTTTCTGCAGCACCAGCGAGCTTGTCTCTTGCTACATTCCCTCTCTGAAGGCTCCTCTGCTTATTCCAGCCTGGCAAGTCAATTATCACCAGTGCACATAATTTCCGACTTTCAAATTTTTCTTAACATCTCTTTTCGTCTGCCATTTCCTCTCCCCTTTCATTGTCTTATTGGCACATAGAAGGGTTTTGTGAAGGAGCAAAGATAAAGCCACACGTTCCATCTGCCACATTTAGCCAAAAGTCTCCTCTGTGCTATAACACACCACTCCAAGCTAAATCTATCTGAGCCAAGATGGCTGCTTTCCAAGGCAGGACAGACTAATACAAAATGAAGTGGATGGCATTTAAGTTTCCTCTTTCCTGTTCCTCTGTTGCCATGGATCAGATTAGATGCAAATAATGAATTAGACTAATGGTCAGCACTGCTATAAATAAATCATTTTAGGATGGGGCATACAGAAAAATCCCAAAGTTCAAATTTGCATATCTGGCCAGTTATTTATCATCTTATTAAGATATTTAAAAAGGAAACTAATACTAAGGAACACAGAAATAGTTGAGTCCTAGTATCAGGGCATAATCTAACAACCCTAAGTAGACAATACATCATATCAAATAAGTAGCAAAAAAAAATAAATCAATATCAAATAAATAGTTAGCAGCACACTGTCATTAAGAGCACAGGGCTGAGAACCTTGCTGCCCAGGTTTAAATCCTATCTCTGCCACTTACCTGGCTGCATAACTGGACACATTACTTAACCTACGTGTGCCTCAGTTACCACATCTGAAAACAGGAAGAACAATAATAATGCCTCCTCTGGTGTTATGAGGAGTAGGTTAGTTAATGTACTTAGAATGCCATCTATCACACCATATAAGTATGGCAAAGGTACCTAAGATAATGAACAAATAAAAATAATACATGTCCTCCTAGCAGAGAGTAAAAGGGATGCTACTTCACTCCACATTTTTAAACTAGAACTTAACTTCCATTTCCCTTAGAAATGAGGGCAAGCCAAACTATAAAAAGACACAAAAGAACAGAGTAGGGCGCCAGCCCCATATGCCGGAGGTGGCGGGTTCAAACCCAGCCCTGGTCAAAAACTGCAAAAAGAAAAAAAAAAAAAAAGACACAAAAGAAGTGAAATCTTCATTTCTGCACTTCCAAGAAATCAGGCCTCAAGATTTACAAACATGGGGAGTGTTTAAAGGGGAGATTTTTTACTATATTGAGCTTGTACCTTAAATGTGACTTTTAAAACCCAACCCTTGCCTAGGTATAAGTCCACATTGCCTGTTGGAGGATGGTCCTACAGATCTCCTTGGGGTGACTATTGAAAACCCCAAGTTGCTTGGTGATGTCCAGGCACCCCAGCCTGTGCTGCTGCCAACCTCTCCTTCACTGGCAGCTGTGGGCTGTGTTTTCCACACTCCTCTGCCAGGCTGCGTCTCCAGGAAGCTTTGCTGTATTCCCACTGGCCATCTGAGAAAAGATTGCTTTAAAGCTCGGAGTCACACTCATGCTCAGCCTCTCTACAGTCCTGCTTACCTTTTCTACCCTTTCTTTGTGCCCTGAAAAGTCCAAGTCCTGACCTGGAGATGGGCCAGTCTTGCAGGCATCCCTTCGGACTGGGGCTGGGGTTAGCAGCCCACACCCTGAGTACCCTTTACCTCCTGACACCAGAACTTTCTTCTCTTGCTACCAGGATGCCACAGAGCAGACAGTAAATCCTAACCCTCTCTTGCCACAGGGCAAGAAATAAATCCTAACCCTCTGGACACAGGGATATCTCCAGAATACTTCCTAATAGTTTCCTTAAGATTTTGTCTCCCTTAATCATATTGATATTCGGGATACCCATTCTTCTCATGTCTCTGCAGCAAAGTTGATAGCTTCGCTGAGAACCAGCTGCTCCTGTAGCCTCCTATCCCAAGCAGAGAAGATAGAAGTGAGGCTGGGCTGACCTGGGGAGAAGTCTCCTGAGATAGGAAAAAGAGAAATGCAGAGGAGATTGAGCTCAGGGTACAACTACCTTAAGTCTTTTTTTAATCACAATTTTTATTAAAAAATATTTTACACATTCAAAAGAATACTAAAGCATATGAAGTACTAAAGAATAATAAATAAAATGATCATGTATTCCTACAATCCACCTTAAAAAAATAGAATATGCAAACAATTAGTTAAAAGATCCTTTCTCAACTGTACACTTCTCTGACTCCCCTGAAACTGATCATTATCCTTAATGAACTCTTCACTGAATCCAGTGTGAAGGCAATGGCAAACCCTGTCCAGAAAACTAGGTATGACTCCTTTCTGATTTCTACTATTCCTCCTATTTTCTGTCCAATAGTCAAGGCTCAGACCTACCAACACTGTCAGACCTTCCCAAGCATGAGATTTCTTATCCTTATTTATTTTATTAACTTAATGAATACGTGTCCTTGATTGAATCACTGAAGATATCAAAGACATTCAGAAACAGTCACGCAAAGCCTAAAACAAACTCCAGCTACTGAAAAATCAGTTTCCAACTGAGTCAGGTAGGTAGACTGGCTCTTGCCTGCCATCGACTCCAACCCCCTTCTCTAGTGTACTTCTGGAACTGCTAAAGCTGGGAAACATAAAGCACCTTTTCTATACCTTCTTGAGACAGAGTTCTAGATGTCATTTTGTTTCCTCCAAACTGAAGTTCTTACTAACAATCAATTCAAAACTGAGTTAAGAAGTGATAGCACAGGCTTAGCGCCTGTAGCTCAGCACCTAGGGCACCAGCAACATACACCAGAGCTGGCAGGTTGGAACTGAGCCCGGGCCTGCTAAACAACAATGACAACTACAACCAAAAAATAGCTGGGCATTGTGGCAGGCGCCTGTAGTCCCAGATACTTGGGAGGCTGAGGCAAGAGAATCACCTAAGCCCAAGAGTTTGAGGTTGCTGTGAGCTGTGATGCCACATGATTCTAAATAAAGGGCAAGAGCTTGAGACTCTGTCTCAAACAAAATAAATAAATAAAAAATAAAAGTGATAGCATAGGTCATGCTCAGGGAATGGGCACAGACGTAGTTCTTGGACTCAGCCATTTTGCCAGCACTTCCTAATCTCTAGATAGCAGCTAAAGGAATGTGATTCTAAGGTCAGAAGTTCAAACACTGGCTTCCAGATTCCTCACCTTCCTGAATATGGCAGACAGAGATAGTTCTATGTTGCTATTTCAGGATTCATTCCTGAAGTCAAGCCCAGAACCCTCTCTTCCAGATTGTCTAGTGACTTGGTGAACATTTAACTCCCCATACTAAATCCCTTTCTATTTAAAATAACAATAGGATTTTTTCTATACCTATAACTTAATTCTAGTTTATACGTGGAGTAAAGAGAGGGAAGTCAACAGAGGAAAGCTTAGTGATAAAAACAAACAGTGCTTCAAGCTTTTATCAAGTAACTGAGGCAGAATCATATACCTGCCTTTAAATACACTGATTACTTTTAATTTCATGTAATGCTATGACTACTGTTAATAATAACAACTATTAATTGAGCATGGCCATGGAATACTACTTTTGTTATTGATAATTATACTTGTAATTATTTGTGGAGCATTTATTTTATATCAGGCACTGTATCAAGTATTTTAGTCATGGGGCTCAGTTAGTCCTCACAAGCTTCTGAGATAAATATGATTAATATCCATTCTATAGGTAAGAAAAATGGAGTTAAAAGATGTTAATCAGCAATTTCTCCAGGTCAAACAGCTGATAGGTGATAGAGCTACCTTCTGAATCCTGTCAGCCCCAAAGCTGACCTCTAAACCTCTTTATTATATATCTCTATGCTTATGAAATTCCATGGCATAAAGAATGAAAAGGGAGTCTGCCTTGATGATATTTAATTTTTCTGTAAATAACTCTTGTGTGATATCCTTGGCCCTTCTTACAAATACTTCAGATTATTGTGAGTAGACTCTATTTAACAATATTAAGGAAATATGCTGACTGCACCAATGGAATTGAGCTATTAAATATAAAATCTCATTACCTCAAGTCAGAATTCTCTCTAAAATTAAAGCCAGGTTTTGCTTATAACTTAATAGTCTTTCCCCCCACCATTTGCATAGTGATCGAGCTTTAATAGAGTTTTAAATCTGAATTTATATTCCAGAAATGCCAATCTGGACGCTGTAATCCTACTAACTTTTCTGTATGCCTATTTTTCTGAATACGTATAAATGTTTATTTTTTTTAAGCAGCACATTTCAGAAGTAAAATGTATTCCAAAGACTTTAATCTATGCACAAGCCATCATAAAACTTCCCTGGCACATCTTTCTCTTATGGTTAACTAAATTACATTTGGGTATTTGAAGCAAATGAGGATATAACATAGAGACTTGGGTGGACAAAATGGATGAACTGCATCCTGTTTATGGAACATTTTTACAATTGTTCAGGCTGACAACTATGCTTAGAGAAACAGTTGAAAAAAGCAAAAAAATCATTCATTCAGTGGTTTATAAGAAAACTAGGCAAAAAGATGTTAATCTTCAAGATAAAAGTGTGGAGTCAACAATGAGTTTTATTTTTTAAAAAATCCTCATTACAGAAGTCCTTGAAAGATCATAAAAATCAAAACAATTTATAATGACGGTTGAGAAAGTGGATCCTCTCCCAGAATTAGAAGCCTCTATCCTTTCTTTATGTGTGGCTCTCTCTATATAAAGATGTTTCTGTCAGCTTGGGTGCATTTTCATCAAATTTGGAGTATACATTTGGGAAGCTAGAACTAAACATAGACCAGGGACATATGCTGAATCAACTTGGGTGGTGGGGGTGCCCGGAGCAGCTGATGCTAAAGCGCTATAGGGAGGTCTCTAAACAGAGAAAACAGCGGTTTGAACCAGCAGCCCCTAATTCAATAATTCACATGGCAGATGCTATAAATTGCCCTTCTGATTTGGGGTTGAGTGGCTGCTCACCTGGGCTACACAGTGTGGTTTAGGCATAGTGGTTTTCAACTCTGGCTGTATGTATGAATCTTGTGGACAACATTTACAGACCGTGGGAGCTCTGGTCACAGCTAGACTAGATCAATTGGAATCTGGGGGGTGGGAAGTGAGGGAAAGGAGAAGCGGCCCCAAGGCACCTGCAGTTTTGAAAGTTCCACAGATAAATCTAAGGTGTAGCCACATTGGGGGCCGCTGGTTCTAGGTGAGTAGCAGCTGCAATTTATGTTAATCATAGTTGGTGCGAAGTCCTGAGTTTTATATAAAATTAACATGCTTATGAATAATTAAAAATACTTCAACTATATAAGTCTGCATCCCACAGCATACTTAACATAGACAAGGAAAAGTTGGAAGCCTATGGGAGCTCAGTAGTGGAATCTGGTCTCAGCAGAACCAAGGTGAGCTACACCCAAGTCCAGCACTTCCATCAAGGTATCCTCTAGTGGCGGGGGTAAAATTCCCTACTTCTAAAGATAAACTATTTTCCTATTACCCAGGTCCCATTACTATCTAGCTCTGATTTGAAGCTAAAAGAAATTGGACTTTTAGAATCCAGAAGTGATAATTCCATCATCTTGACTAACACCATTCATTTAGAATACTGTCAGCAGAGGAGGATAAACAGGATCTCCCCCAAACCAGTAAAGAAACCTGTCCTAATCTGTAGCTAAACCAAGCTGAAGATGCCTCTGAACTGACAAGCATTTCCCATCCACCCCATGCAATCAGCTTTGGATTCCAATGTCACAGACAGAAGGGACTTTCTTGTCGCCTGTAAGCATCATGGCCGGCAATGACAAATCCCTGCCTTGTAACATTTCAGACAAGCTTGATCAACAAATCAATGAAAGCCACAGGCACTTTTTTTCTCTAAAGAAGCTTTGCTGTCAAGTGTCATTTCCACCCCTGATTCACCAGCTGAACCTTCCTTCTGGGAACCCCCAAAGTTATAAATGTACAGCAGAGTTCAGAAGGACAAAGTTTTACTCTGATGCCTTCCTCATTCAAGTAAATAGGCAGAGGCCCATGCTCTGTTCTCAGAGAGCACTAAATTTTTCCCAGGAGAAAAACTCTGATGCTTTATGAAGACAATATGCAACTGTTAATAAATAATTATAGGATCTGTGAGAGTGACGGTCAAACAGCAAAGAATGAGAACAGTCTTAGCCTCCTATAACTATTCTATATGCCAGCAGTACACTTTATGAAGTATAATCCATTCAGATTATCTTTGCCACATCAGCTGATAGATACCCAACCCTAATGCCAAAATATATTTAAGGCACAAGAGAAATGAATAAGTGAAAAGGTGATAAATTATGGATAAGAACCATACCTTCAGAAGCTGCAAAAAAGAAGATGAAATTTGGGTGCTTACTGGACCCCAAACCAATGAGCTTTCAGTGCTCCTTTACATAAAATTAAAGCTGACACAGCAGAAAAAGCAGTCCTTAATTCAGGCATCAATGTAAAATTCCCAAACACGTGGCTCAAATTGCCAGATTTATAGAAATGAACTGATAGAGAATTTCTTCCATGTCTTGAAATAGGTCTCTAAGAACAGGCATTTCTTTGTGTTCCTATGTGTGAGAGAGAGAAAGAGAAAGAGAAGGAAAAAGAAAAAGAGAGAGAGAGAGAGAGAGAGAGATGGATTCATCACTACAGAGACCAGAGGCTCTTTAAAAGAGCCCCACCATGAGACAGACACAAAAATATTAAGGTTTATATTGCGAACTTGAACATCATTATAACTTTTAATTATTATTAGCTTTATTCCCTTTAATCTGTTATTATCAGTCAATGCCCCTATCCATCAGTGGGGACGATAGTTTTTCATTTATTAATCTAACAAATATGCATGAAGTGTTTAGCACATGTGAGATACTAGTTAAAGGATTGGTATCCACACAATAAAATCCAATTCGGTCTTTAAAGAGAATGAGGTAAATCTATACAGAATGCTTAGGAAAAACTCCAAAAAGGAAAAAGGAAAAATGTCCATGTGTATAGTATCTTTCATTTGTGTTTTTAAGAATTATTTACATTCTGATTTGTATGTACACACAAATACTTGGAAGATTTTTGTATAAGACCAAAGAAACCATTGATAAATTCTAGGGAATAGACTGATTCTTAGGTGGACAGGAGAATTAATTTTCATCATAGTGTTTGCTATTTTTTATAATGTACAACAGTTATTATAATTAAAAATGAAATGTTTAAGTCAGAACCACCACATTCTAGAGTAGAAAGATTATTTTCACTGAAAACAAAGATTTATTTCAAAGAATCATGAATAGTTTTTATAATTTTAATTTTACCTAGTGTTCAAATATTTTAAATCTTAGGACTACAATTTTCAAATAAAAATTGGTATTCATAAAATAATTAGAGGGTTAGAAAACACACAACTTATGCCTGTAGGCACATCCACCCCATTTTCCTTATGTGTGTATAAGTACACTCCATGCCCTATCTGTAAGTTCCTCTCCCCACCCAATTCAACTTGAACTTAATGCAGGACACAGGTGTTACACCCTACAGCTTGTACACAGAATATTATGTTTTATGTTCATGATGGATAAATAGGACATATCACATTTACCCTACACAAATGCTTGTGCAAACACATTCATACACACACACACCCTGGCATTTATATTATTTTTCAATTGTGCACCCTCAAACAATTTTTCTCTTTTAGTGAATCATTTACTCTCTTATAGTATACAATTCCATCCTATTTAGAGATTGATAATACTAATGTTCAAACCTACATGTGGTATTGTCCTAAGCATTAAATAAACTGAAGTACGTAAGAGCCCCTAACTCAGATCCTAGGACAAAGCAGTTACTCAGAAAATGTTTGTGGAAGATGTGTATATTGAATATATATGTTGAATATGAGTATAAACCTATGAACATTTTAGAAAATAACCTCGCAAAGACATGGCCATGTTAGAAACTAAAAATCAGAATCATTTACTAAATGTTTTGTTTTGATTAGATAAAACTGAAATATATCATTCTGTCATTATAGTATTTTCAATTTATTGCAACACAAGTGGGGTAAATGTCCATGTATTTATTTCTGGAAGTGATGTTATAGTAAATGTTAAAACTGACTAACAGTTTCTAATTCAATTTTCCAGAACTGGGAAAAGCTTTTGCTTTTCAACACCAGTTATCACACTGGAAGGAATTTTCTATCTAAATAACAGGTCTTTATGCCAAGCACAGCTAATCAGGCCCATTACATTAAACAAATATACTAGATAAAAGTTTTAGGATGATACTTAAGAAAATGACACCCAAAGAATGCATTTTACTTTTCAAGCACTTGAATATGCACTATTCCCTTTTATACGTTTCCACAGTTATGTGAATTCAAGATGGTTTGGAAAGAAACAAGGAGTTGTCGTAAGACAGTTAATGCTTCACCCGGGTCTCTGCCAAGAGATTTCATATCCTTATATCTTCTGGTTGTCATGATGCTAAGTGAAAGTAATTCAAATTAAAGCTTTTGGTACTTTAATAATTCTGAGCCTTAAAATAAATGGAATACTCGAGACTAGTAGTAAGTAGCTGCAACTATGGCTCCTCCAATTATAGATTAACCCCTTTTCTTCTTTTTCTTGGTGTATAACCTGTTGTGAAAGACTAACTGGCACCAGGGAAAACAACGCTTCCCTCTTACTTACTGACCCTTTGTTATAGACTGACTTCCTTACTTTTTCTTGTTCCCAACCCAAACCAGATGGCAAAAGACCCCACAACTAACAAATGTCTCAAGATGGAATGTTAAATATACCTTTCCTGAAAAAAACTAAGCTATAACCAAATTGTTGTAACTCAGAAACCAGCATTGTATGGAAAGTGTTGTAATTGTGCTAAGTAAGCCACCTTGTTCTTCCCTCTATAAGGCAGGGAGTTGTCCTCATTGTTCTTGAATAAACTCTTTTAAAAATTAGATTCTGATTCTTTCCATTACTTCAGACTAACAGCCAAGTCATCATCAAATGTAGGGCTCCCCTGATTTAAGGAAAACTTTTCAGAGTATGAAAAGAGATGCTTATATTTGATGCACATCTCTGCTGTGATGAGTATACTGATTTCAAAAAATGACAATCTTTTAAAATGTGCCTACTAGAATCAAGAGTTTATGGTATAGTTCTCTAAGACTCATAGACTTAGATCATAAACAATATTTTTATTGTTAAATATAATTCAGATAATGGGATAACCCATCATTAATATAATCCATCATTTATTCCAGTGGTGACTTCTTCTGTGTACCATGTATTACATTGAAACTAGTTTATGCTCCTGGAATAAACTTTTTGAAGTAGAAAACTTTTCACATAAAAAAAAATCTCTAACATGAATGAGAAAAAAATGAAACTCCCAAAAAAAAAAGAATCTCCAGCAAATTCAATTAGCATGACCAAAAAAATACTAGTTTATATACTATATATTTAACTATATACTAGTTTACATAGTATATATATAACTATATACTATAAAATATATAGTATATAGAGTATATATACTCTTACCTCACAGTCTAAATATCCATAAAGTTATCTGATTTGTGGTACATATGAAGAAGGGTAATCTCTTCTTATGTCACCATTTTCATAACAGCCTGTTTGTGACTTTGACCTTTTAAAGTCTCTTGTAGCTTTTAATGTTCTTGGTGTGACTGATGCTCAGGCTTGCCTTCCTTTTTCTTGCAGGACCTCTATGGGCAGAAAACTATGAAGATTCTACAAAAAATAAAGTTCTTAAATACTTCATTCTTTTTTTCATCAATATAAACACTTGATTTCAGGGGGGGAAAAAAAGAAAATGAGTGATTCTGTTCCAATTTCATTTTTAAAAAGTGATCATAATAGTGCATTTTTAAGCTTAAAATCTCATTTCTAAAACATATATGTAAGGATAAAAATGTCAGGTTAATGTATTTTTTTCTTATCCTGTAAACTTCCATTATGACAAAAGCAACCAAAATTCAATGCCTTCTCCAGTACAAGTCAAAAGAGAATGCTACATCTATACATGGATCTATACATTTTAAAATGTCAAGACACTGAAATAGTAAAGAAAGGTCATCCTGGACAGGTGGAACCAAAATTTCACATACTGACACAAAACTCCTTTGTTTAATTTAAATTAACGCTTTTAAAAACTACTTGGTTGACAGCCAGGGGCCCGGGGCATTCTCCATTTCTTCAACAAATCAAATCAGTTATTTCAACTCTGACTTTTGCCCAAGGCTTGCACTTCACTCTCTTTATAGAACTTCTCTCTTAGTGATTTCAAGGCACAAGTTCACTGTTCTCTAGCTCCTGCTTACCATGCTGAAGTTCATATCCTTGAAAGGAAAACCTAGCTCTCAGGACAGATGAAAATCCTCCAATGCCAAAGGCAGAGAGAGCTCCCAACAGTGCAAGGGCACATTCATTCATTTACTTATTTACTCACGGGCACTTACTCTGGGACAAGACCACACCGCTAGACCCTGGAGACAGATACAATAATAAATAAGACTCAGTCATTTTGTCTCAGGGGTGTTTAAAATATCATCAGGAGTGAATAAAGGGAATCAAAGTTAAGACACATCTACTAAGACAGAGCAGCATAAATAAGGTGGTATGGGAGACCCAAGAATAGGGTTCTAAGATCCCCTGCACCAAAGCCTCATTGCCTCCGGGGCCTCCTGTTACCAGAGTTTAACATACCAAGGGGTAGTTGGTAGGGAAAAAAAGGCAATGCTAGCAGTAGCAGCAGCCTCAGCAGGGCTTTTTACACTGAATGTGTGGAGAAGAGATAGGGCTGACAAGGTCTATTAATTCTCACATTTCAATAAAGGGAGGGGACTTTACTCCTCTTGCCATAGGGCCACACAGGAAATCATGACTTTCATGATATTGGCAGAGACCTTCGTCCAAGTTTCAGCTATTTCCCATTACCCACCTCTACAATGACCATATTCTAAAATGCAAAAACTGGGGCATGTGTTCTAACAAAAGATAAAGTTTCCCAAATAAAAAGAATGTATATTTTTCAAATTAAAAAATGTATATTTTTATAAACAATTTTGAAGCCCTAAAGACTGAATCAGATATGGCTATGTCCTAGATATTTATTAATTTATAGGCGATGGCCCATAAAACATATTGCATGTGTTTGGATACATGGTAACATTTAGCATCCATGTCTTTGCTTCCACCACATAAATTACTTCAATGTTGATGCTGCAAAAAAATAATTAGAAAGATGTTTCTGCCAATTGCTAACATAATTTTAAGTTCTTTTTCCTAGAGTTTTTTTTAAAAGGTATACAGAGAAGAAATCCAACAATATGCCCTTGCAAACCATACCTGTGCTATTCTAATTCCATTCCTTCTATGTGAGAAGAGGAAGAACTCTGGAAAGTTATAACACTTTATTTATCCCAACTGTACAGCATCAGAAACACATATATGTGCAAGTTACACAGGCAGCAAGTGTCAAGAGCATACCCTGCCAAGTACAGGTACTAAATCTCATGAATATGATGGTAACAGGAGAGACATTTAGAGCTTCAGGGACCTTGTTAGCCCTTACTTTGCATACAAATATAAGAACTCACAGCAGGAAAATAAAAGAGATCAGAGAGAAGTCATGCTGAAGTTAAGCACAGGAGCAGAGCTGCCTGTAGTTCACACACTGTAAGGATGTCTTCTATGAATGAATGAAATGAGTGGGAAAGTGACACATATCTAATAGCCTTGTGATAAAAAGACAATGTATTAAAGGCTGACCAAAGACATTCAGGACCATGTACTGCCCTTAAAAATTTCTGTACACATCAGTTATATTCACCATCATTTACCAATGATAAAGACATCAACCATTAAGAAACTCAAATTTTATTCAGTAAATTATGCTTAAGAAGGTATGAACATGAAAAATATATTTTCAAGGTTTTCCACAACAAAATGATTTTTTTGCAAATGGCATTTGAAGAAGCAAACTTCAGTTTGTGTGAAATTCATTAATATGGGCACTGCGTTCCTAAACAATGCAAGGTAAGTAGTGTGTTTATTTTACCTCCAAAAAATGCTTTATTTGTAGAGGTATTTTATACTCTTTTAAAATAAGCCCCCTTATGATGAAGAAAAAGCCTTTTTTTATCCTTAATCATTCAGTCTGAGATATATATTGATTGGGCCTTCTGGATAATTACTCACCAGTACATTTCGTATTGCTAGATTGTTAGACACAATCTAATGCCTACTGTAGGAATTACAAGTAATTTGGAAATTCTTGCAAGAATGTCATTTTGGAAGATGGATACAGTTCTGATTCAACAATGGTTATTGGGTGGCACCTGTGGCTCAAAGGAGTAGGGTGCCAGCCCCATATACCAGAGGTGACAGGTTCAAACCCAGCCCTGGCCAAAAACAGCAACAATGGTTATCATTCTAGTAGCCTAGAAAAAAAATCAGCAATCATCTAAAAACTTTTAGAATTAGTTTGTAGCAGTCTAGAATATGCATTTTCCCAAAACATTTACAAGTTACAGTAAGTCTAAATAATTATTTGCAGCTTTTGTCTTATAAAGTATCTCAGAAGAAAGGAGGCAAACCAGATAAACTAGAGTCAGATCAAATCCTCTAAAGTCACACTCAATTTTATAGTAATATAGTAAATACAGTATTTTCTCTTATAATACTGGGCTTTTAATCGTGTATTCAGTGTTTTAATTTTTTGCCTCTACCACAGTGATACCAAAAACACTGAAAAAAAGTTTATCGTAAGACTTAAAAACAGTTGCTTTGGCTCGTCGTTGTATTTCATAATTAGCTCCCAGCATATAAGAGTACTCAATAATTCACAAATTTTTAATGAATGAATAATTGAGTAAAAGGTTTATCTTATATGTCTCAGTGACACGATGTCAAATGGCATATTTCTGACCTTAATTAGAGCTACAGTGCACTAATGACCCTGCATCACCATCAATACCTCAACAGCCCCACCACTTCCAACACCAAAGCATTTTTAGCTCCTACTGGAATATTCTAGGTATTACACCGGACAATGCCAATGCATAATCCCAGTCCTTCAGGAGAAATCACATTTTAAAAGCCCAAGCATAGGCAAAACTCATAATTTAAAATTACTACTCTAGTAGTGTGGGGGCAAAACTATTTATGTGCCTAGATAAAATTTTATTTTTTTCAAGTTAGTTGCTTAGGTTGTAAAAATTTACATGAAGTTTCTCTGGCTCTCTCTCTCTCTCTCTCTCTCTCTCTATCTCACACACACAGAGAGAGAGAAAAAAGAAAGATGATAAATCCTTTACACAGTTACTCAGTTAAATGTAACTGGCTTGGGTGGGCAATAAGTAGACAAAATGACTGAGTTTTCAAGGTTGGCATCCAAAAGTTGAAAGTTTGGCCTCAGGAAATGAAAACAAGTATTAAAGGTTAAAGTCTACCTTCATTTTTAATTATCTAGTGATATGTTCTTCCTCAAGGCCTGGGAGGGTCACTATATTGCTAGAAAACACAGAAGAGTTAATGATAAGCATCTTAAATGAGATAAATAAGGAGTAAATCTGAGAGTTGAGAAAAATGTAAATGAAGATGAAGGATTTTTAAAGGGAAGAAATTGGTGAGGGATGAAGAATATAAATAAAGATTTTAAAAACAGATTCAGGACATAAAAGAATGGTTTTCATGCTGCTTAATCCATCGAGATCTGGTTGGGACAGAAGATAGTAATTGCCTCTTTACCAAATGGACCAATGAGATAAATATAATAGAAATTGATCAAAACAATGCAAAGGAAGAAAGAGATAAGACTCAAAAGAGCATGTGACAAAGGTCAATGCACAATGAAAAGAAGTAACCTACAAAGAGTATTGGCTGGTGACACCTAAGGCCCAGTGCACCCAGGGCCAACTGAGATTCATAGAAAGAAGAAGTAAGTTCAGTTATCTGCAGCCTGGGGAAAGGAGGAATACCACCATTATGGAGACAGGTGCAATGTATTATAGACTCTGTGATATTGTTAAATTTCCTTCAAACTCAGAGCAAAATGAAAGGCCAATGTTGTCCAGCTCTGGTTGCACTTTAGAATCACCTGGAGAACTTAAAAAAATTGATGCCTAAGCCCCAGGTGGAAAGACTGATTCATTTCTTTTATATTGGATTCCAGGATAGAAATTATGTTAAAGCAGTGAACAGCAGAGACAAGATTCGAACTCACATCTATCTGACTCCAAATCCCAGGCATTTTCTACTGTGCTGAGCTGCTCAACCCCTCAGTACTGGAGGCTTCCTGCACCATTGCTGTATTTCCTCCCCTGAGATACTCTCAGGTGAATGCTGGCTTGCTGCTGAGATGAAAGGAGAGACAGTTACTAAGACAGCAGATGGTGGAGACCTGAGTCAGTTTTTCCCCAGAATGATTTTCCAATTCATCTCTGCAAGGTAGCTTGATGATTCATCCTCTTCTAGACCAAGAAAAACTTCAAAAGGCTGAAGTCCAAGGAGTGGAGCCTTAGAAAATATGCAAATGGTCTAGTATTGCCTGAGGGTAAGGGGAAAGGGGGAAGGAGTCTGAGGACCTCAGAGAACCCACAGAGACAGATGCCCTGTGGCTTTGAGAAGAGGGATTCTGAGGGTGACCCTCCCAGGAGGGCAAACAAGGCCCACACACACACGAACAGGAGCCTGCCCATGTACACATCCATTCCTCACTGGTCCTCAAGTATGGAGAACTAGCTCTGGGAAGGAACTGAGGAGGGCAAGAGGAAAGAGACCCAGGCACTCTATGGCCAAGTGAATCCAGAGTTCACCCTGCCCTTTCTCCAGATCCCTTTGCTCTGCCCACCCCACGCCTTACAAGAACAGTGAATACATTTTTCAACTCTCATGCAAATAGGAATTCATTCCAGAAAATTTCCCTTTTCTGCACCTGACAGACAATAAGCAAGATGCCAGTTTTCTTAAGTGGAAACAGATATCTCAAAACTGTCCACTCAAGGCACAAGATGAATATCCTACATTAAAACAAAAGTGTTTTGAAGTCTGGCTACCTTAATGCTTTGGAAACGAGTTCCCAGCATGTTACTCTAAACATCGTATTTGAGTGTAACACTAAAGAGCAGTAAGAGGAGATGGCAGTGACAGGGAGAACCTGTTCACCAGCACCTGCTCCCCGCAGAGTCAAGTGCATCAGACCTCAGACCCGTTAATCTCTCTGCAGAAAATACTAGTACAAACTCCAAATGGTCCCAACCCCAAAGAAATTGGACTAAAGGATGAAAGAGCTCCTTTTGCGGAAGCCACTTAAGTGTCTGTGGCTACTCCACAAAGGAACCTGCCCGCTTTCTGGAACCTCCTCCTGCTCTCATCTCAACACCCTGGCTACAGTCATTGCTGCCAGAATTAAATCAAAGAGAGCATCCAGGGAGGAGGTAGAGAATGTTTGTACTCTAAATTAATATGGAAAAAACAAATATTTTGTTACCCTCTGCCCACTGTTAATCATTCCTAATCAAAGCCTTTCAGACATTTGGGGAAAAGAACATTAGACCAAAAAAGCCAGGAGAACTGTCTGCTATTTTTACCTCTACTGCTCTTTAACTCAGTAACCTGCACAACTTCCTTACATTTTTATGTTAAAGAGGTTGGAATCTGTGATTTTAATGACAAGAATGTAAGCCTCTTGGGATTCCTATGTTGATTAAATAAGATGATACATGAAATTTTTTTTGAAGACTGTTAATCACAATTAAGTGGTATTTTGAGTATTTTGTCTCCAACCATGTAATAAATGCTGTTGATACTTTTTTAAAAAAACTAAACATGTACAAAACAGAGGATAAATACTTTCAGCGATACTGTGAATTAGATATTACCATGGGTAATACAATATCAGTTTGCTTATGTTTTGCATAAGAAATACAAAATGAATCAACAATCAATATATCTTTTTGTTGAACAAGTTCTCTGAACTGATCCTCTGAAGGGGTACCTGCCAGGCAGTGATTGCAGGGCAAGGTCAAATCTCACGTCTTCTGAGCCTTGCTGGGCTTGCTGAGGTGGGGACATACGTGATACACATTCCTCTTTTGAACGTGAAACCAATACCTACTCATGTGAATATATAGAAGGAGGTAAAAAGTCTTTCTGAGGTTTTTGTTTGTTGCTTTTGTTTTGTATTCACCTCTAAAGATAATAGCTAACTGTCTTCCTAAGAGTGAAGAAAAGAACAGTCCTATTTTCCCTTCAAGAGCAGTACAGGGCCAGGTGCAGTGGCTCACACCTGTAATACTAGCACTCTGAGAGGCTGAGGCAGGAGGATCCCTTGAACTCAGGAGTTTGAGACCAGCCTGAGCAAGAGGGAGACCTCATCTCTACTAAAAAAAAAAAAAAAATAGCTGCCTATTGTGGCAGGTACCTGTAATCCCAGCTACTCAGGAAGCTGTGGCAGGAGGATCACTTGGACACAGGAGTTTGAGGTTGCTGATGTCATGGCACTCAAGCCAGGGTGACAGAGAGATACTCTGTTTCAAAAAAAGAGAGAGACAGAGAGAACAAGGAAACTATTCCAATGAGAGCCCAGTGGGTATCACAGGTTCCAGAGTCTGTGGTGCCCTTGTTTCAAAGCATGGTGGGGGAATGGAGCCGGTGAGGGAATCATATGCTGTACCAAGCATTGTCTTTTGTGTTAATCTGAATCAAGAATTCCTCCAAAGTTCTCCAGGAAAAATATCAGTTCCAGAGTTTTTAGCACCCAACTTATGCCCCTAACTAGCCTTTTGCCATAACACAACTCTCCCATGCTACCCTTAGTTGCCCCAGAAAAGAGTGTATTTTTAAAGTTATGATTGTCCATAGGCCATGAACTTGGCAGAATGTTTTTGAGGCCATTTCAACTACCAGAAGAAATATACTCTAGACAGGTCATGAATTGGAACTAATCCAAGCCATATTACAAATGGATGTGTGCTCTCCTCTGTCTCAGAGATCACAACTGATGCTGTACAGCAAGTAATACAAAACAGTAGAACAATCAGATAGTAATTAGCAGTCATTTTTCTTGAAAGTCACTCATTTCCAGAAGCAAGTGGTAGTTCCTTCCTAGAGGCAGTAATATGAAAACATGGTCAAGATTAAATCTATCTTGATGGTTGATTGCTATCCTTAGGACACATTCCAATGTGAAAAACAAATAAAATCTGTATTGTCTTCATTTAAATTTCAGTCAGTAGAGTTGATCATCATAAGTGATAACAAGACTTATTCATTCACTAAGGGACCGATTCTCTGCCAATACGCCTAATAATCTTGTACCTGTCAGAAGGATGTCTTTTAAAAATAGGACCACATGGGCTGCTAGAGGAAAAAGGTGTCAATAAGTCTTAAAACTACAGGAGGACATAACTGTGGGCAGTGAAGGGCCATAGCTTCTGAGGTGAAACTAGATTAGGCTCCCAGTATAAAGGCCTCTGGAATTTCCTATGCCAGAAAGCATGTAAATTCCCCATGCTAGGGGCACCCTCTGGTCAGGCCATCCCCACTAAAAGATCCTGTCCTTTGGCAGTTTGGAAACTTTCGAGCTTCAGGGTACAGGATACTTGTGTAAAAGCTATAAATGCAGAATAAATGCTATAGGATTAGTTCCATGTAAGATGACAATTAAGAGACATATGCCTATCACATACATATATACCAACCTCAAAAAGATACATGAGGTCTGGCCCCAAAGTCTCAGAAGACAAGAGATTTGACCTTGCTCTACAGTCACTGCTTGGCAAACACCATTCCAGAGAACTGGTTCCAGAGAAATTGTTCAATAGAAAGATATACTAAATGTTTATTCATTTTGTATATTTTTAATGCAAGGAATAAGCAAACATATTTTATATTACCCATGGAAATATACTTGGTGATACTGGAGTTCTCACTTTCTCCCAACCTAAAATTTTTAATCAAGTCTTAAAGGTGGAAACAAGTTCACCAACAATAATCCCATAAACACTAAGGATTACGAAGATAAACCCCTGAACAATAACTAATTCTTCCCAGGTGCTTACTTCATTCTCCCAGAATTTCTGTACACTCTTATTTCCAGGGGCATGTGAATGAGGATATCCTCTCAAGGAGTGTGAAGCTATGCAGTCCCTTGGATTAGGATCACAATTTCAGATACTGAGATGAAAACCAATTATAGGGTTTTGTTGAATTCCTACCAAGGAAAGAACAGCAAGTTCAGAAAAATGATAGTAGAATTGTGAACATACAATATCTTAAAGATATGGATAGCTAGATAAAATAAAGAATCTCATCAGGCAAACACCAATTAGGACAAAATTCTTATTTGTGAAGTTGCCTCTGATCATCACAAGTGACCCCAATCCCAATTAGGCAGTAATCAAACAGAACTCTCCAGAACAAGCCACTCACACCATTTGCAGCCTGGTTTTCTGCCCTCCTGGCCCCAGACCAACTCCCTTCCCTCAACTAAAATGAATGCCTTTCCACCTTGTCATTAAAACTTAGGCCAAACCCCACTTGTCAAATCACCAGCACAATACCCATCCTTTATCACTCTCAGACTCTTTTGAGGCCTTCCTCATCTTATTTTGCTTTTGATGCTTTTCCCTCCCTACAAATGTCATGCTAGAGCATTTACCTGGGTCAAAGTTACCAAATATATGACATGTGGTTCAAATTCCCCACTCCTAGGCATAGGACACACATTGTCCACCACTCTGGACTCTTCTTCAAAGAGCCTGGATGAAACTGAGAAATCATTCTCCCCCATGCTCCAGTCAGCCACTACTAATAAAGGCAACACTCCTGTGGGCTTACAGATGGGAGGGATGGTTCTTTAGGAAAGGGCCCACAGCTGGCCTGGAGCTAGCCTCTATCTGCCATTCTCCACTCTTCTCTGGCACAAAATACAGCCCAACATGAGCCTAGCAGGTGTTCTGTCCCCACGTGAGTTAATCATAGGCCTATAACCTTTTGTTATAATTCTTATCCATGCTCCTCTAATAGTAAGGTGTTCCCTTGCCTCCTCTCATCCAGCTTCTACCAATATTTTCTTTCTGTCATGCTTTTCTGCAATTTGATTATGATATGCCTAGGAAGGGGTGGGATTTTGGTTTTTTTTTATTTTTACATATACATGTGTTAATTAGGTTTCCACTTTTTGCCTTCACAGAATTTAAAAGGCTTAAAAGTTAATAACAATAACAATGTTTAAGATAAGGACTAGAAACAAAAACCACATAAAGAATGAACAAAGGTAAATACATTCAGAAAAGAAAACAGACAATTACTGCATCAAAATGTTAAGCAATATTAGTAATAATAATGCCAAGAAAGTAATGTTCACATTGTCAAATAAGACATTGTAGAGGGTTTTGACTCCAAGGCTTAGTATGAAGCCATCAGTTAACTTCTTACTTTTTTTTCCAAAGTCTCAAAAAACAGACAACTAACATTATATAAATAAGAGTAAAGGAGAATCTCAAAAAACAGATCATACCAAATCTCATAGACAACAGAAAAAGAAGAAATATTTCAAAATCATCGGGTTTTTATTTATCCTGATTGGTGTTCTCTGAGTGTCCCAGATCTACAGTTTTATATTTGTCATTAGTTTTGGAAAGTTCTCAGCCATTTTTACTTCAGGTATTTCTTCTACTCCATTCTCTCTTTCCTCTCCTTCAGAATTCCAACATTGATTATGTTACATCATTTGAAATTATCTCATTGTTTTAGGATATTTTGTTCCATTTTTATTATTTGTAGCTCAATTTGAGAACTTTCTGTTCACCTATTTTAAGCTCACCAAATCACTGAATTGATTGAGTTGATTCTACTTTCAACTTCAAAGGCACTCTTCTTTTCTGTTCCTGTGTTTTTGATTCTAGCATTTCCTTGTGATTCTTTTTAATTTCTATCTCTCTGCTTACATGCCCATCTGTTCTTGCATGTTGTCTACTTTTCCCATTAGAGTTCTTAGTATATTAATCATTGTATTTTTAATTTCCTAACTGAAGATGCCAACATTTGTGTCACATGTGAGTCTAGTTCTAATGATTATTTTGCCTCTTTAGAGTATATTTTTTCTTGCCATTTGGCATGCCACCTAATTTTTTGTTGAAATAAGAACATACTGTATCAGGTGATAAGAATTGAAGTAAGTAAGCCTTTAACATGAGGATTTATGTTGATCTGGTTAGGAATTTGCCTACTTTTAATTGTTGCTGTAGCTACAGATGACAGAGGTTTCAGATTCCTCTGGTATCCCTGTTTTTGTTTCACTTTCTGACTTTGGGCTTCCTAAGTACCCTCGTCAGAGACAGTCCATGTCTTGCAGCTCTTTCATGTATAATCCACTGTTATAACAATGGACTGCTCTGCTGGTGTGATGGCAAGGTGCACAGGAAGGGAAGCATTCCATATTCATCAAAGAAAATCTCTCTTTTTGTTCCATACCAGGACTTTCCAAAGTGTTTACCCAGTGGTATAGCTTTCTTTCCACCTGCCTCCTACTCTCATCCCAGACTACAGTTTTTCTAATTTATTTCCACAAAGCACACACCTCCCACTCCCTAGGTAAGATAAGAAGGCAAGAGAGAGCCATAGAGGAAGAATGCCCTTTCCTGATGAAATATGCTTTTGCAAAGTCTTTTTCCCTAGGGTCTGTTACAAGAAGACTCTGATGTGTTTCACAATAATTAATCTTCTTCCTCTGCTAGACCCTCTAGGAAATATTTTTCTTATTTTTGCCAAGTTAACCAGGTAATAATTTTGGAAGTAAACCCCACAAAAGTAGACAACCCCTAAGACTGTGGTCACCAGGACTTTCTCATCTCTTATCTACATTCAGCATCCAAAAATTCACCAAATTTATCATTTATCAGTCTCTGCCAATTTGGGGCTCCAGTGGCTTCTGCTCTAGGTAAGCAGATTTCAGCTGAGACTCTGGATATGCCTATGTCTTCAGATTTCCAAACTCTTTACATATTGGAGCTAAAACCAGAAATCCCCCATTTAACTTTTTGTATCTTCCTTTTTTTCCTTAAATTTATATTTCTATTCCAATTTTTTGGCAAATTCTTATCTCAAAATAATTTTGTGCCTAAAAGCTTTTAAAGATCATGCATATCTGCTACAAAATATGTATAACTTAAGATTTAATTCTTGACTTATTTCATGATACCATAAGACTCTAAAGATTTTTTTAAATAAATATCTGGATTGAAATATAATTACAAGTATATGTCATATTTCAGAAAAATAGTCATTAAATGTAGTAAATTTTCAACTATACCTCTTAATGAGCTGAACCATAATCAAACTTTTCCTATACATTTAATAAAAGACAAAAAAAAGTTGCTAAAAACTAATCAGACTAGAGATGAGTATTTTTTTTTGTTAAAAAGAAAGAGAACAGCTTTGAAATTTTACAAGACAAAATATGAGGACTGACTATAATTTATTTAAATACTTCCTGCTAAGATTTCATAAAATTGGCTGTGGTGGTGGCACACATTTGTAATCTCCTAGCCTTCTGGTAGGCCAAGGTGCGATGTAGTTTGAGCTTAGGATTTCAAGGCCAGACTGAGTAAGAATGAGACCCCCCCACCTTTACTAAAAAATAGAAAAATTAGTGGGGTATTGTGAAGAGCGCTTGTAGTCCCAGCTACTTGGGAGGCTGAGAGAGGAGGATCACTTGAACTCAGGAGTCAAAGTTGCTGTAAGCTAGGCTAACACCATGGAACTCTAATCTGACACTAGACTCTGTCTCAAAAAAAAAAACATTTTGATAAAATAGATTTGAAATACTTTGCTGAATAAAACACTCTGGATCACAAAGAAATCACATAAAAGTTTTGTTCATTAGTTTTAGCCAATGTATTTGAGAACACATTCCAATTATATTTAATAGCATCACTAACCTATACTGTTCCAGCTTCAAAGATAATTGTATTTATATAAGGACACATCCAACAGATGAGTGTTAAGAATAACTGAAGAGAATGACTTACATCTAAATATGGGGGAAGGGTAAACATGTTTAGCATTTAGGGTAACATTTAGCAGAAACCATATTTCTAAGCACCACCCCTCACCCTTAATAGAAACACATATTACACACAGAAATAAAAGAAGCCCTATGGGTCTAGATTTACCATTAAAAGGTTTTGTTTGGTACCCAGCAGGATTCTGTATCCTGGAATGATGAAGCATAGATATATATGACTAAGTGGGACCTAAGACCTTTAATTTACCAAGCAGGAGAAGGATAGCTCCAGTCACTTTCGAGTAAGTCAAATATAGAAATGACATGTATGATAACTGAAGGTTTGGAAACTGATTCCACTAAAATCATCCATGCCTACATGCCTTCTGTAAAGCATCCTCAGGTCATGTGAGCCCTAGCTCCACAACTAGAAACTGGCAAATCCAAAATCTGCAGGGTAGGGCGGTGAAGGAGACTCAGAAAAAAAGCTGATGTTCCAGCTCCCGATCACAGGCAGTCTACTAGCAAAAATTTCTTCTTCCTCTTGAAAAGTCAGTCTTTTATTTTAAAGCCTTCAATTGATGGATGAAGCCCAGCCACAGTTTGGAGGATAATCTGCTTTACTCAAAGGCTATCAGTTTCAGTGTTAATCTTATATAAAAAATATCTTCATGGAAATATCTAAATACTCAGACCAAATATCTGGGAATTCTGGCCTAACCAAGGTGACACATAAAGTTAGCCATCACAACATGTGTTCATGTTATATTTGAATGAGGAACATGATTTATCTTTTTAAAAAATTAACCTTTTAACAACTAGAAGGCCTTGGAACCAAGTTAGGCTGAATCTTTTTCACTCCAAGAAGGCTAGCTCTAGCCAGGTGTTGTAGCAGGTGCCTTTAGTCCCAGCTACTTGCGAGGGTGAGGCAGGAGGATCGCTTGAGCCCAAGAGTTTGAGAATGCTGTGAGCTATGACGCCACAGCACTTTACCAGGGGCAAGAAAGTGAGACTGTCTCAAAAAGAAAAAAAAAAAAAAAGAGCTGGCTGTGCCCCCTCCAAAGTCAGCCAGGTCGTCCACAGAGCTGTATTCACCATAGGAGAAACCCCCATTATTCTCAACTTAATACAACTATTATTTTACTGAGCAACATCAGGCATCTTCACATGCGTATTGTCAATGCTATGGTTTGAACATAGTTTGTTTGGCCCTAAGTCTCACGAGGAAATTTGATCTCCAATGAGATAGGTGGACCCTATTGGGAGATGTCTGAATTGTGGAGGCTTCCCCTAAAAAAGACTTGATTGTCACAGGAGTGAGTGAGTGAGTGAGTGAGGGCTCACTCTTAGTTCCCAAGAGAACTGGTTGTTCAAAGGCGTCTAGAGGCTCCCCTTCTCTCTGCCCATGTGAGTCTGCAGACACCAGCTCCTCTTCCTGAAGTCCTTGCTAGAAGCAGATGATGGCACCATACTTCCTGCACAGCCTACAGAACCACCAAGTAATCTTCTTGTCTTTATAAATGACCCAGCCTCAGGTATGACTAGCAAATCAGACAGACTAAGAGCAGTCACTAATGGTAAATATTCTCACAGTCCTTGTCCCAAAGAAAGCCTTTACAAAATTAATTCAATTCAGCATTCACTCAAAATATTGATTGAACATCTATTGCAATCAAGTCATTGTACCTCAGGGAGTTTAAGATGCAGTTGCACAGACAAAATACAGTATATCAGTCCAACATATATTCGTAAAGAGAGGACCAAGGCAGACACCAGGCAGGAAGCCCATTCCAGTTATATAACTAAAGAAGTGCAGCAAGATGCACAGGTAATGGTGTAAAGTGTGCTAGACAATAAGAGATTTCCCTCTATTTTTAGGATTGTATTAAAGTTTGAAAAACTAAAGCCAGTACTAACCAGATCAGACACAAGGTTCTGTTTGGTGATGGTTACTTCCCTGTACGGCCTCTGAAACACTGCTAGTCTGCAACCACAGCTTATCTCTAGAACCTTACAAAATCCAACTTCCAATCAAGCTTACCAAGCAACAACTTGACATCTTTTCAAACGCATTCTGAAAAACACATTCCAATTTCTCCAGAGATGTCGGTGTCAGTGATTCAGGTGAGAGTTCCTGCCTTATCAATACAGTTATGTGTACTTTGGCCTTGATGAATAGGAGCTCTCTTATTCAGTAAATATAGATATTTTAGATGATTGGCAACCAGGAAAAGAAGCTGTAAATGATAAACTCTCCGCCCAGGTATAGTTGAGCTTCCCTTTAGTACAATAGTTTAAATATTGGCTGAAGAAAAATAAAACCCAAAGTTTTAAAAATAGTTCATTATTTAAGTTATAATTGAACTGTACAAATGTCATTTAGAAATGACTCACACTTAGACATTCACTTAGCTCAATGAAGTTTGTGAATCCATCAGCACTCCTGTGATTTTAAGCATAAAATAAAAGAAGGTATTCAGAATCACCACTTCTTAACATCTTCTCCAGACCTGTTGCTTTCTCCCAATTTTCTTTCCTTAATTGTCGCAGTCCCTGATATTTCCTGTTTCTATTTTGTGGAGGGGGGGTTGTTTTGGGGGAGAAGAGTATGTTTTTGTTTTTTTCTGTCATCCTAATACCTACCACTCTTTCCTGATCATCTAGGTGACAGGTATTTTGTTAACACAATAGATCACAAATCTGGCACCCAAAAACCATGTTGCCCCAAATTCCAAACTGGGGCACAGGAAAAAAGAAAAGTTACTCCCTCCAAAGTTAATGCACTGAATTAGTACAGTTTTCTCGAAAGCCCTTAATTTTACAGATGGTCCTAACTTTGAATAACAAACTGTTTTACCACTCCTGAGCAGGTTCGACATTGCAAACTTCAGGCCTGGGCAAGACTGACAAAATGTCTCCCATGGGTGTTCTTATCGGACAGGATAAAACCCACAACAAGTGAATAAATTTGCTCCACAAAGTCTGGGGGCTTTCAGACTGATGAACATATTCAACAAGTCGTTATCCAGTTTGGGCTGAAACACATTACTAGCATTTTTCCTCTATTCTTTGATGTACGTTTTCACTTTTTAATATTTCTAAAATTGAAGTCAGTCTTAGAACTGATTGTTCTTTAATAGTGTTTCTTTTCCTTCATGAAATTCAGTCATGGTATATTTTAACCATCTAGAATAGAAGAAATGAGGAGATTAATATGCATAAAGAGGTTGAATTGGGTGCACTATCCTCTGGATTGAGCACTTTCAAATATTTTACAAAAATTTCCACCCAAAATAAAGCATTGTCTCTGAGTTTGACTTAACAGGGCAGTCTGGAAAATTAAGTAATGTAGAGTACTACATTCCCCAAAGACGCCTGATAAATGAACTATATACACTTAGGCATATGGAGTTCCCCCAAAAGGAAGCCAACTGTCATACAAACAGTTGCTAGTTTACTTTCTTCGTAGGTTTTCCTTTTTCCTGAATAATTGGTATTTGATTTTCCTGCTTCTGCAAAGACCTGCTCCAGCGAAGTTTAGACACTTCATATGCTTGAAAGTATAATTTTTTTCAGCTTCTACATAAAAAGTACTTATTTTTCCATTCTCACTTGATAAAGAAAATGTATATGCTTCAGCAGACAGAGTTTCTTGGCCATTTCTCTTGCTTTATTTTCATAACAGTTAATTAACCTACTCCTCAAGCTATCCCTCCACACATTAAAATCTTGAAACTCCCCATTTAAATATTTATTAGCTGTCTCTATATGGCTGGCACAATATTCAATCAGCACTGTGTGCAAAGATTAGGAAAACACAAGTTGTACTCCCAATGGTCTTAAGCGAGTGTTGAAATAAAAATCAGATGTTTTAGTTAGGGCTCACCATCAATCAATGTGAATCATACAAAACACACCCATATAAGCCCATGCTAATATTGGTAAACTGGAGACATTTCTCTAGTCCACCTCGATTTCAATAAATTGAAGCCACTCTCACAGCAACCCCATTTCCATGACACCCTCCCAAGTAGGCAGAGCAGGACAGAACTAAAATAGTTATTGCCACAAGGCTAACTACATAGCAGTTAAGGATCTCCCTGGCAGAGGTTTTCAGTACGTGTGAGCATGAGTTTAAGGGTACCATGCATGTATTTTTTTTTTTTACTCTACTTCCTTTCGCTCAGTCTTGATATATACTTAAAAGAAATTTATAGCAATAGCCTTGAATTCATTCATTAATTTAAGTGAAACTTTCACAAACTTTACTGTTTTTGATTTTTTAGTAGTAATAAATTATTTGGACACCTAACAAGGCCAATCAACTTTATCCAGAGAATCTAAACTATTGTGAACTCTATGCATTAAATAAATGTAAAATTTAAATCTGACATAGTATTAGAGAAGGTAAAAATTTCAGTATCTTTGGGCAGCGCCTGTGGCTCAAAGGAGTAGGGCGCCAGCCCCATATACCAGAGGTGGCGGGTTCAAACCCAGCCCCAGCCAAAAACTACAAAGAAAAAAAATTTCAGTATCTTCACCAAGGTACAGTGTAACCTGACTGCATGATGTGTTCATCAGCTAGGAACCATAATAAAATACCAAAGGCTGGGTGGCTTAGACAACAGAAATTTATTTTCTCACAATTTTGGAGGTTGAGAATCCAAGATCAAGGTGTTTGTGGGTTGGGTTTCTCAATGCCTCTCTTCCTGGCTTGCAGATGGCCACTTTCTCTCTGTGTCCTCAAGTGGCCTTTACTTTGTGTGTGCATTTCTCTGGCGTCTCTTCCTCTTCTCATAAAGACAATAGTCCTATTGGTTTAGTACCTCACCTTCATGACCTCATTTAACCTAAATTATCTCTTTAAAGACCTTATCTCCAAATACAGTCACACTGGAAGTCAGGGCTTCAACATAGAAATTTTGTCCATGTCTTACCATTCAGTGTATGACACACAATACTCTCTCGAAAAGCTCAGCTATTATTTCTTATCACCCAGTTTCTGATTTCTTATTTACAATAAGAATCATCTCACCCAGAAACTACCCATGAGGAGACTCAAAGAGGAGGTTCCAAACCCATCACAGCATAACCTGGTGGCTCAGCCACTAACTCCTGGCACTAACCCTCAGATAAGCTGTCTTCTCCTTACCAAATTTATTCTGTTTCTCACTACACTTTGCTGGTGCTCAGTAGTCAAAGAGGTCCAAACAATGAGGCAAGGAAGAGATGGTGAAGCTGGCAGTTACTTCACTTGTGACTGTCCCAGCAGTGGGCATCACACAGCAGATGGGGACTTCTCCCTCACAGCCAGCCACATGCACATTGTCAGGGGATCCCTTCATCCAGCACTCCCTTGAGCGCCTTCTCCATGGTGAAGACATTTGTTCTACCACACCTAACACCTGATCCCAAGGGCAGCTAAAGCTGCCCTTGGTCTTCAAAGTCATCTCAGCCTACACCCTCTGTGTGAGAGGACTGCACTATCCCACTTACTGGACACAGAACCATGGCCTCTGTCCCTCTGCCTGTCAAGAAAGGCTGGGCTGGGTTTCAGCTCTCATCCTCCTTTGGTCTTCCATGAGGAGATACCAACTTCTGGTTCCACTTGGCCCACTACTGTAATGAAACCCATAAACAGCTACTAGTACATGAGTGCTTACTGTGTTTACCTTATACTAGTTCATAAATCTTCTCAATAAATTCACGTAACCACAGAAGGGGGAATGGAGACTCACTAAGGTTAAATAACTCTCCTAGGAACATGTAAGTAGTAAATGGCAGAGTTGATATTCTAATAACTATTCCAACACATAAAAAAGTTTTATGTACTGTTTTTATCCTACTTGCCTAAGTATCAATTCCCTACCCCCTTAGGTATAAGAATGTACCTACATCAGAAAACCACCTATTTTTGTCAAAAGGTAATTATATAAGGAAATAGATTTTTAGATGCTGCTACAGGCCCCCATATCATACACTAGGTATCTTAAGTGGGCTACAGTCCTATCTCTCTGGGCTTCTAGTTCCACATCTAGAAAATGGACTAATAATACCTGCTCTGCCATTTGCATGAAACTATAAAAATATAATTGAGATGCTATATATCAATGAGGACTGAGGAAAATATAAAATATAAATGAAATTATTTACATCAGTCAAACTTCAGAAAAAAATACCATTCTCCATAATGTCTCCCTTGGCAAGACAATGCCAACCATCCAACTTCTCTTCCTCCTCTAGATTCTTCTAAGAACCTGCAGTTTGTTTCACTCTCTTGTAACTTAAATATATACCTACTATTATTTAATTTTTTGCATCCCTTTCTCTAGAACCATGGATGAACCTGTGAGCACCTTGATTTTGGAGATTATGTTCAATACTCTTAATATTTTTATAGTGCCCTACCTGTTTTTCCATGCATCAGGTATTCAAAAGATATCATGCTATTTGATAATAACAAATATGTATGGTTACTGTTATAGGAGAGCTGGGATTAACTGGCAGCCATTTAAAATAAGAGATAATACAGTCTACAAATGTCTTCATACAATAACTAAGAAAATGACATGATGGCTATGTCAAATAGTTTGATGAAAATGTTTCAGATTGTATATGAAGCCAGCACATTGTTCCCCTTGATTGCACTCATGTACTCAGCTGTGATTCAACAAGAAAAAATAAAATAAAATAAGAGATAAAAGTTACTTAATAATTAACTGAAATTTTACTACTTGTATATTTCAACAATCTGCCTTAATCTGTTTGGACCTATAAGAACACAGGTTTGCAGCTGTACTGATCCAATTAGTAACCCCAGCAGGTTCTACCTGTAACTGGCTTAATGGACTCCACCATTTATATTCTATTATCACAGCAACAACTACCCACAGTCTACTCTGAAGGCAGGGGAGAAACCTTGGGAGAAAGGAAGAAGGCTCAGAATTATTTAGTCTCCAAGTAAACACAAAACAATTTGCCTCTCTGTGCAATTTAATATGGACAAGTCCTTAGCAAACTCACTGAAATTACAGATGCCATAACTATAAACTGATAATTGCCTAGGCACTTGACGGCTCCATGTAAGAACATCTCCCCTGGGAAGACTCTGTTTGCTGGATTTCCTCTATAAAATCAGACTTTTGTTTTCTCTTTGAATCATTCTTTCCAGAGAAAATATTTTATTCATCCCACCAGATACTCTGTCACAAGGGTTTCATGCTAAGAGAAATGTTATGTTGACGTGGCTCTTGCTTGGCAAGCCTCTGAGTTTTAAGACTTACATTAACTTAGAGACTGTTTCATGGTCTCTTATACAAAATTAACAGGAAGAAGAAAGGAAAAAAATAAGGCAGTAAGTCTTGTTCTGAGTTTATAAAAGCAATAAACAAACAGCTTGGGCAGCGCCTGTGGCTCAGTGAGTAGGTCACCAGCCCCATATACTGAGGGTGGTGGGTTCAAACCCAGCCCTGGCCAAATTGCAACAAAAAATAGCCGGGTGTTGTGGCAGGCACCTACAGTCCCAGCTACTTGGGAAGCTGAGGCAAGAGAATCGTGTAGGCACAAGAGCTGGAGGTTGCTGTGAGTTGTGACACCATAGCACTCTACCGAAGGCGACAACATGAAACTGTCTCTTAAGAAAAAAAAAAAGCCACTTTAAAAAAAACCCAACAACACCACTAGCCAACCCAATTTGCTATCATAGTTTCTTCTCTATTATGCAGCTTTTAAATCTGATGTGCTTTTTAATGGGTTTCTTCCTCTATAAGTAACAATTTAATTCTCTGATGTATTTATGGCTAATATGTATTGTGAAGATTGCCAAGAATCTGACCCTCTGGCTTACTGAAATAGTTATCAATCCATTTTTTTCCTCCATTTTTCTGTATCAGCTTAGCTTATCACACGTAATCACTAACATGATTGGAAATGGAAATGATTACAATAGCATTGTAGTTTTGCATAAAGACACAAATTCAAATGTTGATTGTGATTAACTGTGGATAGTCACTTTCATCAAGTGTTGTTTTACTCATTGTTTTACTCAATTTACACATATCGAGATCAGAAAATGAAATGTCGAATAAGATGTAAAGGAGATCAGAAGGGTTACGGTTAGGGTTACTTAACCCTTAAAGGACAGTAACACATTTTACATCTTATTTGACATTTCATTTTCTGATGTCAATATGTGAAGAAATAACTTGTCGCTCAGTCCAAACAGTTTTATATACCTCTATCTTCACACTTTGAATCACTGGCCCAACAGACCTGGTAATAATCCTGGTTCTAAGGAATTTTATTTTGCATAACAGGTAAGATACACATCCAGAAGCAGCCGCCATGTGATCTGACATAGGGCAGTTTATTTTGGCAATCCTTTCCGCCTCCTGTTTGGATTATGTTACGTACAATTTGATGTGGCTGCTAAGTTGTCACATATGATTTATCAAACTGATACCCTACTATGCCTGTCTCGTTAAATCCTTCACACTGAAACAGAATACCCTTGTCTACAAGAAATGTGTTTTCTTCCTCCTTATTCTGACAGATAAGGAAATATGGCTAAAGTTTTACTCTCGCTGATAAAACTACTTACCCTCAAATCAAAAAAAAGTGCTGAAGGCATCAGTTAAAAATGAGCTAATCTGATAAAGATGTTAAAAAAAGTTTGACCTTCAAGAGGTAATTTCCAGAGAGTAAGTTCGAAGACACAAATTTCCTTGTGCTCAAAATGGGTGGCAGTTTAACATACACTGATCAACTGTCTTCAATTTTTTTTTAAAGACCAACTCCCACTAACAAGCTGTAGCACCCCAGACTGGACACTGAACTCACAGAAGAACATATTTGGGCATCTACAGATTATAACCAAGACCAGACAGCATCCTGTCCAAATGTCTTTTTTTTTTTTTTTTTTTTTTTTTTTAGAGACAGAGTATCACTCTATTGCCCTCAGTAGAGTGCTGTACAGGCACAGCTCACAGCAACCTCCAATTCCTGGGTTTAAGCAATTCTCTTGCCTCAGCCTCCCGAGTAGCTAGGACTACAGGTGCCCGCCACAACACCCAGCTATTTTTTGATGCAGTTCAGCTGGGGCTGGGTTTGAACCTGCCACCCTCAGTATATAGGGCCAGCGCCCTACTCGCCGAGCCACAGGAACCACCCCAAATGTCTCTTTTAAAAGTAAGAAAATTGAATGCCCAGGAGATTAAGTGACTTGTTCGTGGTCACTGAAAGAATATACTACTTTACCATGTGGCAGCCACAAGAGTCACCTGTGCCTGATGCCTTGTCACTTGCTCATGGAGCTCTCCTCCCCTCCTCTGCCTGTACTATCCTCCTTTGGAGGCAACATAAGCTATTCGTAAGAGAGTAAGGGTGCATAGCTCGGCTTCCAAGCTGAACGACCTGGAGCTAGCCACTCACTCACACCAGGCTCCCCTTTCTTTAATAATTTCATGGGATGAATAACAGCGCCCAGGATGAAGGGCTACAGTACAGACCCACGGAGCCTGTCCTGGCACTTGCCGTGGCCTCAGCAAGCATCCACCTTTTTCTCCCTTTCCAGCCATCTGGGCAGACAGACAGAACCAGAGGGCAAGCCCCTTCCAACTTAAATAAGTTTTTTGATCAGTTGGAAGGGGTTCTAGGTTTTTTGTTGTTTCTTTTAAATGTTGCAACCCAGGTGTTTTTGGAAATACCAATAGCTAAATGAGCAGAACAGCCCTATTTACAAAAAGAGAAAACCGTTCTTACTTTTAGGGATGCAAATTTGAGGGCTTAAGGAACCATTTCCATGTGAATTATTAATAGTTACAAACATCCATGTCTATCCTTTTACTTTGTCAATTCACAGGTAAAGATAATTTGATTTTGAGGACATCACAAAAGATAAAAAATTTTGAAACCTTTAAGATCTATACTTTTCACTTTTAAATATCTAAAACAGAGTTTAATGTATATTCAGAATATGCTCAATAGCAGATTTACAAATAAAGTAAACTTCCACATATGTGCAGGAACCTTCTTTTCAAGAAGAATGAACTATTTCAACCTTTTAATAGATAGAGACAAAAGAAGTAAAAATTGGTTAACTGGAGTTTGAAATGAAGTTATTTATAATTAATACACACACACACCCCTTTTTTTTGCAGTTTTTGGCTGGGGCTGAGTTTGAACCCACCACCTCCAGCATATGGGGCCAGTGCCCTACTCCTTTGAGTCACAGACGCTGCCCTCATGCCCCCCTTTCTTACCACAATGTCAACCTGTGACTCACCTCAACTTGCCCTGTGGGAAACCCTGTCCTGAAATTTGGTTCTATTTACCCTAAAAAAAGCAAATTCAGAATGCGTTAATCAAGCAAAAACTCAAGCTAAAATAAAACTCGCTTTCAAAATATTCACAAACAAAAAGTTGAATCAACTGGTCAAAATCACAGGCAGATAAATAGTGGGACCACTTTACATTTGTGCAAGTCTCAGCTACCTGTTTATACATTAACAGGTCAAAGTATGCAGAAGAGATTTTTCTCCTTGAGTACAAATATTCTTCCTAATAAGCCTAATTAATTTCCCCTACAACGAGATTATAATCTAAACATATGCTAACAGTAGAGGCAAAATTGACTGACACTAACGACTGAAAATTAGAAATTCATTAATGATCCTTTTTAAAGAGGTAAAACAATGGCTCTATATTAAAACCACAATGCTATTAAAATAGAAATTTAAAAATACATGATTTTCCCCAGTCTCATATTTCATGCCAGATATCAGTTAACCCCTCTAATATGGATGTATAAGAGGTTTATGCAACCCAAGCATAAGGATAATGTGTCAGTTGTAGGCATTAGCCAGCTTGTGGCCCCCAGACACAAATATGAATCCTTTTGTTGTAACCCTGGCATCAGTTGATTCTGTCATTCAATAGTTTCTTTCATGCAATCTTTAAAAATCCTCAGCTACAGATGAGACCCCAGTAGAATCTGCATAAACCATAACCTATATGGGACAGAGAAAAACGCCTAATCCCCACGGACTTCCCTGGGTCCTCACAGTTAAGATGCACAGCAAGGGACAAAAGGAATTGACTCAGACTTTGGGAACTGTGCCATCAAAGGCAAATTTAGATTGCTTCTCTGTGAGATATAACAAGAGAATTCTTTTTCATCCTATTAACACTGTCTTTTTTTTTAATGAAAAATAATGGTCACATTAGCACAGTTTCATGCAGTATTATATACACCCATGTTCTCTTCCTGAGTAGCTCAGCAAAATGCATTTTCTCAGCAATTTACTTTCCAAATGTGGCTCTGGTACTACTAATGGGATGGGGGTGTTAAGTGACAAAAAGGTAGGAAACATAGTCTGTGTCAAGCAACCAGGATTTGATGCACTTTATATTTTTTTCACAAGTTACCATTCAAAGGCTAAATGGCACTGAAAACCAATGGAGTTTTGTTCAAAGCACTGTTTCCAGCCACAGAGCTCCACTGTGGCACATGCCAACTGCTAGACGTGCCAGTGAGGAGTTCTAAACCTTAAATCTATGTACTGCAATTATTGAATGAAATGCTTTTACATTTAAAGTTGAAAATTACTTTAAAGCTAATGTGACACAAAACATGATTTTTGCCCAAACATCTGCAGGGCAAAAATCACTGTCTTCATGCTAGAGGCAACCCCAATTGACACAATCAGAAAGGCTTGACCTCGATCTCCCATTCAGGCATAAGTGTTTTTCCACGTATCATCATCAATTTACCCTGATGAGCATCCAACCAACACCTACAATGGCCTCCTTTATAAATTACAATTATATTTATACATGTTTCTAGTTTTGTAAACACTTGCTTCATGAATAAAGGTGGGTCTGACATTACATGGTCAAAATATTCTTAAAAGAACTGTGAATTGATTTTTCTTCCTTATAAATTGAAGAATTCAAAAATGCAGTTGAGAGTAATCATTATTTATGGAAATCATATGACTAATCCTTTTGCAAAGTTGGCTTTTATGATGAGAACATGCAGCCTTAATTTATCTACCTTGTAACTTCCAATCTTCATATATTAAGCACATCTAAAAAGTGCCTACCACAGCACCTGGCAAATAGTACTCATTCCATAAATTTCTGGTTTAATAATCTTTCTGTAGTTTCAGGAAATCTGCAAAATAATTAACTATACATCATAGGGCACACAGACACAATTCATAAAACTATGTACTACGATCCTTTACTAAGCAGAATGTGTTTCAACTTCATCCAGGTTAATACAAAAGATGTACAGTCTCTACCTCGTTTTATGGGTGAATAGTATGTACTCAATACTAATATGAAGCTAGTAGACAAACTAATACATGCCCACATAAAAGAAAAACTCAATTCAATTCAATTTGGGGGGAGGGGGAATGAAGGAGGGCAGTGGGGAGGCGGGGAGGGATCACTGTGCTTCCACTTAATGGACACAATGTAAGGGTATTGGCACACCTTTTGGGTGTAGGATATAAGTACAAGAGAGACTCCACCTAACATATGCAAATATTGTTAGCTAGCTATTTGCACCCCCACATTAACCTGAATTAAAAAAACAAACCAAAAAAAACCCCAAAAAACTATGTACTATAACCTTGGAATGATTTGGTCGTATTAGGTGACTCTCCATGACATTTTGCAATTATAGAGAAATGTCTGGATCAGGTTAACCAGCAGAGAAGTATTCACCTGGGGCTCCTCATGCCCTGGAGCTCCAGGACGATATTCTGAAGTGTGTGCAGCACAGACAATTGTCAGGAAACAATTTCCAGATCCTCATCTTCTTTGTATAGTTCTTCCCACAGTTAATCTTTCTTTAGCCAAGGTTTTTGGTTGGTTCTCCTTCCTATCCATCTTTTTCTCCCATACAAAAGACTCAGGAGTGTCAAATAAAAAGAAAAAATAGGAGTCCTCAAAGCCTAGTTTAGTCAAGCACTATAATCACCACCTCTATGTATTTTATTTTATTTGTACAATAAATAATTGTTACATATAAATCATAAACCTGGTAATACATCTTTAATACATCTCAGGGTGGCACCTATGGCTCAAAGGAGTAGAGCACCGGCCCCACATACTGGAGGTAGTGGGTTCCAAACCCAGCCCTGGCCCCAAAATAAATAAATAAAAATAAAATAACAGATTCACATAATTTTCATCATCCTTATACCAACAAGAACTATAGAGATAATCCAATCCAAAGGTAGAAAAGTTTAAAGTTAAATACTTGTGGTCACAGGAACTTAAAAATAAGTACAGCTCAATTAACATCCATATTCTTTCAGGATGTCATGATAGGGTATACAACAAGAAATTTTCAAATGTAGAAAAGAATGAGAGTATCCAATATTTAAAAAAGAACTTGTACTTATTGTTTTTTCAGGATGATAAAAGGTATCAAATCAAATATTTTGTTGCATACACTTTTAAAAATGTTGTAGAAATTCCATTTTAAGTTATCAATATGTGTAATACACAGTGGCTCACACCTATAATCTTAGCAGTCTGGGAGGCCAAGGTGGGCAGATTACTTGAACTCAGGAGTTCATGACCAGCCTGAGCAAGAGTGAGACCCATCCCTACTAAAAATAGAAAAGCTAGTGAGGCGTTATGGTGGCCATCTGTAGTCCCAGCTGCTCTGGAGGCTGAGGTAAGAGGATTGCTTGAGCCCAAGAGTTTGAAGTTGCTGTGACCTAAGATGCCCCATGGTACTCTATGCAAGGGAGACAGAAACTCTGTCTCAAAAAAAAAGAAAACGTACAATATACCAGAAACAGCATAATTTTCAACTTACTAAACTTACTACAACTTACTAAAACTAAAATAGCACCTTTACAGTGGGAAATCTATAAGACATTATTTTAACCCAGGGATCAAAGTGAACAGAGATAGGGAACCTATGGCTTTGGGGCCACATGTGGCCTTCTGGATCCTTGAATTTAGCCTTTTGACTGAATCTAAATTTTGCAGAACAAATCCTTTTAATTAAGAGATTTGTCACATGAAGTTTGGATTTGGTCCAAACTTAGATCTCTGAGGGCTGCACTTAGAGACCTGGAAGGCCACACATGGCCTTGAGACCATAGGTTCCCCACCCTATGGAACAGCTGACATCTTGTTCCTCTTGATGTATTATGGGGAAAATAACATAACACCACTGTGACATCCTGCCAAAGATGCTCAGCCTGGATCAAATCATGAGGAAATTTCTGACCGACCCAAGTTGAGAGATAGTCTACAGAATAACTAGTGTTGACTCTTCAAAATATCCAAGTCATAAAAGCAAAGAAAGGTAGAAGAATTGTTTGAGATTCTTCCAAGACAATAGTTTATCCTAGATTGGGAGGAAAATGCTACCTACAAGGACAAATGGTGAAATTTTAATAAAAACTTCTGAGGAGATAATAATATTTTATCAGTGTCAAATTTCCTGATTTTGATTACTATACTGTGATTATATTAGAAAATGATCTTGGGACATGCACACCAAAATATTTAAAAGAAAAAAAAAGTACTTAGCTCTTACCTCAAATGGTTCAGAGGAAAATAGAAATAGATAAATAGATGGCAGATGATAGATAGGTACATAGATACATAGATAAATAGATAGATAGATAGATAGATAGATAGATAGATAGATAGATAGATAGATAGATAGATTGCAAAACTGGCAAGCATTAACAGTTAACAAATCAGGGTGAATTGTATATGGGAATTTTATGTCCTACTCTTTTCATTCTCCATGACTTTGTGATTATTTCAAAATAAAGAGTAAATAAAATAAAATCTACATGTCTAATAAAAATATGAGTGACTGTATAATTTTCCAAAATCCCTTCAGGTGTATCAATCAGAAGGCTGCCAATTCTAGATTGTTTCTTTCTGTTTCTCTCCAGGATTCTTGTGAGTCAAGCAGCTTCTACTCTGTCCAGTACTTCCTGTTCACGCATTTCCCAGCAACAAGATCTGTATGTTCACTTTCATCTTTCCTTTCTCCATTTGGCATAACAAACTGACACTTTCTGTCTGTTGCTCTCTTAAGAAATAGTAAAGAGGCTCGGCGCCCGTATCTCAGGGGTTAAGGCACTGACCGCAAACATCAAAGCTGGCGGGTTTGAACCCGGCCCAGGCCTGCTAAACACCAATGACAACAATATCAAAAATATAACTGGGCATTGTGGCAGGTGCCCTTTTGTCCAGGGTATTTGGGAGGCTGAGCCAAGAGTATTGCTTAAGCCCAAGAGTTTTGGGTACCAAGGACAACATAGTGAGACTCTGTCTCAAAAATAAATAAATAAATAAATAAAAACATAGTAAAGAAAGTTCTACTTTCTGTTTGATAAGCATGAACTGCTTTGCCTGAAGAAGCTATGCATTGAGCTTAAAGACAAATGAGGTACAATTGATCTTGCTGAGTTTACATCGTAGGCATATAGATAGGCTATAAAAGCCTTCCAGCAGAAAACAAAATGTATCCAAAATTCTTCACTACTATTAAATCATTTTATCTATAGCCTATACATAAATACACACACACACACATACACAAAACAAGCTATTTGATACATATCATAGATAGTATACACACACACATAACATATACAATAGAGCTCAGAGTATATGGATAAAACTACTCTGAAGACATAATATGGAAAAATATAAAAAATATAATATTGAAATTTGTCTTTAAAAGGAATAAAGTGGATCAAAACATATATATTCTATTGATTTTATATGCAGTCTCAGAGTACATGAGATGCACACTTGTTTATTCCCACTCCATTCTTCAGAGGAAAAGAAGAAATGATCTCATTTGACAGATAACAAAACTGGGACAAAACAGGATGCATAGGGACACTGGCCAATGAAAGTGAGAAATTAGCCCACCCAGTTGATCCATACTTCCATACTGGAGCATGCTAAGATCTGCCAGAATTCTTCCCTTCCCACATACAGATACATATCTATACATAAATACATATTGCATAATTTGCATGTGTACAGGAACATACCTAATAAATATATAAATACCTATCATACTCAAACTCAGGCAAGAATCAAAACCAATAAAAATATATCCAGAAACAATTTTCATTCTTTAGGTCTTTCTCAATAAAAGGAGTTAATAAATATGTGAGTAGAAGAAAGTGATTATTTGTAAAAACAAATTCCTGAGATAATCCTTAAACCAAAGAGGTCAAATTTTCAGTCTCGGAGACAAAACTTGCAACTAGTGAACTCTGTAAAATCTAAAGTAAATGTCAAAAGAAAATTGGTGGTATACTGTCCATATGTGTATAATGCCCAGAGTTTCATTATTAGAAATCAAAGTCTAGCTTCTCAATGGTCAAGAAACTTTCTGTATCTTTTCTTCAAAATGAAGAAGTAATTTGTTCTCACTGATCTCACAGGCAAGTTACTGAACTCAAACCAGTAATATTAGAGAAGCTGAGGAAGTATTTTCAAGCATTGCTGCTCCTGAAATCTCTTTACCTTTAAATGTACCTAAGGGCAAACATCTTTCAAAGCAAGTTCACCCCCACTGGTAAGTGCTAATCCTGGAGGGTCTGCACAGAAAATTGAGTACTTTTTCAGAAAATTAAGTACCTGGTACTACAGGCAACAGTAGAAAAGCAAAGATTTCCACTTTGACATATGTCAGACAGCTGAAAGACAGTAAATAAAGTCTGCAGTGGACAGACTTACAGGCCATATTCTCCACTCAAAGAGAATAAGCTTGCTTCTGCTGCAGCTGCTATCCCTAAGGGGCTAGAATGCCAGAGCCTAGGCAGGAAAGGATCAGGGAAGACTAGAACAGGAATAGAATTGGAAGTAAAACAGCATGGCCTTCAAATTCTCAGAAAAGCTAGAGAGGCCTTCGTTATGAGAAAGGAGAAGACATGGTTATTCCCAGTGAGTCATAAAAGGAAAGATAACAGGAATGAAGTGGGAGATCACCAAACCAGCATGAGGGTTTCCGATGCCCAATCTCCCTTGGGATTGGTCTTATTAGCCAAAATAATACAATTCACACACATTTGAGTTCGACATTTAAGGTCTTTTGATCTCTCCAGTCAAGACCCACACATACGGGTTGGGGTTGGCTAGATAAGACATCAACAGGAATAACTTAGAACCAAGACCGGCCACAAGTGGAACATGAACATATCAAAAGGCTTCTGAATAGACAGGTCCATAAATAGACTTGGTCCATGAACAGGGTGCACACCCAGCTCAACACCCTTATTAAGTCTGGCCCCTTTAAAATGTATCTTGCTTATGGTGCCTTTGGGTTCTCCATTGTTCCTTCTAATAAGCAACGTTTGTTAACTTCCTACTATGAAAGCAATGCTGTGGAAAAATTAGAAAATACAGAATAAGACAAGAAAAAAAATCCAGATACTCACATATCACCATCTCACCATTAAGAGAAATATCATTAATCCCTCCCTAGGTATATAACAAGTATAATAATGAAAACAAAATAACTGTCTACAATATATTTATCAGTCATCATATGCTAGGCATCCTATTAAGCCTTTTACAGATATCATCCTATTCAAACCTCATAACAAAACTAGTTTTAAAAAGCGTGAAATCCATTTTACAGATGTCTAACATCAAATGTTATGCTGAGTCACTAAGTTATATTGATCAGCAAGTATTTGCTTATATGTTTATTCGCCTATGTACTTCAACATTTATTTAGTGATTCAATGATTTCCATCTCAAACTATAAAGTCTTGTCATTCAGAAACATGGACTATTTCCCAATTTATTCAGACCTTCTTTAAGTCTCTTAATAAAGAAGTACAATGTTCTTCATGTAAGTTCTGTCTATATCTTGTTGAGTTTATTCTTAGAACTGTATTTTTGATGCAATTGTAACTAGTATCCTTTATCTTCTGATGATATTATTCATTGCCTATATATTTATTTCAGGTTTCCTATAAATTTGAAAGTAATATGTTACATTTGAGAAGGAACCAAAAGAGATTTTCTGATAAGGATTAAAAGTCAGGGGCAGTGGGAGGAATAGCCACAAGTTAATTTGAATTGCTTTCCTTGGAAGAGAAAGAAATAAACTCAGTAAACATCAATCAGCAACTACTTAGTCTAGCATTGAATTAGATCATAGAGGCTATGAAAGAATTCTATAACCACCAACCTTGACCTAAAAGAGTTTACAAAATGGTTGTGAAGCTAAGAGTGAATGTTGGAAAATCTGTTAGCACCTAAAGAGATAGCAGATACTAAATCACATGTAACATGACTCTTATCTGTGCTAGATATTTAGAAAAAAGTATCTAGAGAGCTGAAGTGGCAGAGAAATAGTCTACCAAAATAAACAAGCTTGTATATCAATGGAGTCAGAGGGCTTTTGTTTTGTTTTGCTTTTTGAGTTGTGTGTTGGGTTTTTGAGACAGGGTCTTGCTCTGTTGCCTAGGCTAGAGTGCAGTGGTGCTATCATAGCTTCACTGCAATCTCGAACGCCTGTGCTCAAGTGTAGAGATGTTTTAATATGAAACTTATATAATATCTTTATTCTGAGTCCCAATACCTGCTAAATTCTAACACTGTAATTTCTCAGCCAGTGAAAAAATTAACTGAAAAGTCTGAGGGATGGGGGACAGAGAGGAACAACACAACTTTGACGCTGCTTCTCAAAATTTAAACAACAGGTATAAAATAGCATGGGTGGCCTTCTTCCCCGAGAATTCATTTATTCCATTTTTCTAGATACAAATCTCCTTTCTTCAGTTAAGAATTTATTGTAGTTTCACCTCTCCTTCAAAATGAAAATTGTAATTATTGAGTAAACAACCTGTAAAACTATCTATTTCTACAGACACTTATTAAGTACCTTTGTTCCCTGCATTAGATTTCTATTTAGTCACTTCCCTTATAAGTCACTGGATCTGAACGGGTGCTCTGATTAACAATCCTTGAAGAAAAAGGGGAAAAGAGAATTTAAAGTACATCATCTCCATCCAGGAGGAGAATATGGGGCTGCATACCACAATTGGTTTTGTTTGTTTGTTCAATTTTCCCATTTTAAAAGAGAAAGATGACAGAACAGGGGACCAGAGGGACTGGGTTACTGTTGAGTGTTTCCCAGGTGCCTGGAACAGTGCTCAGCACTTCCCGGGGCCTCCCTCGTGATGACCTTCTGAAGTAGGTATATACCCTATTTTACAACATGAAAACTGAGGCTTATAGCAGTTACAGCATACCTGAGGGAAATACACACAAACTTGGGGACTAAAAGGAGGGGTCAAAATACCAGTTCTTTTGCTCACTGGCTGTGTGACCTTGAGTGAGCTATTTAATCACACTGAGGTCCAGTCTCCTCATCAGTGTAATGGGGGGAAAGTTTCTGAGGTGGGAAAGTCACCTGAGGATTGTTTCTAAAGCGTGGTGTTTGGCAAACAGCAGGACTCCAATAGATGCAAGTCATCATTATCACAACTGTGAGATACTTCCTGCCACCTTCTCTGCCCTATTCTGGGACCTGGGCCTTTCTCCTGAAGATGCACGGCCAAGGCTCCCCCACAGGCAGTCTCCTGCTTGGACGAGGCCCACAGAGGGCACTACCACAGCAAGAGATGAAGAGAGAAGGAGGAAAGATGTTAAAGCAAACCTTCCCCTCTCCCTCCTTCCTCTGAGGTCTGTTTTCTGACAATGACTATCACCTCATGACTCCAGCTCCTGACAGTTGACCCCTCTCCCATAGCTCTTCCTCTTACTCTTCCTTATAGCTTAGGTTTCCTGTAGTGCTTCCTCCTCCCCTTGCACCTCTAGAACTAAAGATAATAACACCCCATCCTTACTAGTCTCTGGGGGTCCAATGCCCCTTGTGACTGCTTTACCTGCCCCCATATTGGTGAGCAATCTAATCTCTTCATCAAAATCTCTTGAACCCTCTGAGTTAGAGTGTGTTTCTTGCCTAACCCTGACTGATATCCAAACTCAAAAATCAGATGCTAGATGACAAAGGACCCAGTCACCACTATGATCCACCACCAATGCTTCACAAAGCTCACTCTTGTCAAAGGTAATGTAAAGTGTTAGAAGGGAACAGAGCATTGTTAAAGTACAACAGGCAATTACTGAGAAATGCATCGGGTGATATATTGATGATATTTAAAAGATTCTGTGTCTCACTCCAAAGGCCCCAACCCAATTATACAGGTTGGTCCAAATTCAATCTTACACATAGCACCAATCGTAATCTTTCTTTCTGAGAAACGTCAATCTAACTTTATCCTGAGAAAAAGGAAAAAGACCAATAAGGCTCTTCACAGAGTTCTTGGAGGAAATTTCCCAAAGTGTAGCCAGCACAGTTTTTCACAGTCTTTCTGAAACTGTTTATCACAAACTTCAAGCTCTGGAAACAACAATTATCAAAGGACCACCAGAGTCATTTTGCAAACCATCATTTTCAACCATATTCAGTTAGAACTTGACAGCAGCCACTTTAGCAGGTCTCATTTTTCCCCTAGCAATTCCAAGTATAATTGCTAATCAATCCACAGGGCATGAATAAGCATGTAATTACTCAGTTAAAGAGTAATTATATGGGCATTTATTTGTACCCTCCAAGCTCAGGGATATTGGATGCGTTATCCAAAAGGGGCGTACTATATATTTTCAAAGACTCCAATTTGTGTTTGCTTCAGTGTTTCCTTTTTGCCATCCCTGCGGATTTTTCTTTTTACAGCTTTTGTTTTGGTGCACAATTTTGCACATTAGAGGAAACATTCAGAGCAATGCGCCACAGCCTTTCACATGACTGTGTAATCAGTTTCAATGGTTTGAAGCAATTTTATAAGTGACCCCACATTATTAGTGAATCACTGCAAATTTTCTGTTTTGAAATAGAGCATTAAAACAGTGGTCTTGACAATTGCTGGTCATCAAGAAACTTCAAGCTGGTAGGACAGGCACAGAGCACAAGCACTGGCAGCGTGCCATGTTCAATAATTATATTCTGCTAATCTTAAGTTCCAGCTGCAATGTCAGCTGGACACAGAACTTTTACCTACTTCCTGCCCTGATCTCTGCACCACACGGCCACACCACAGAGGAGTTTTGCCTCAGACGCTGGGGCATTCCACTGCAGATTAAGTGATAGATTTTCTTATTAGAGAGAAGGTGCCATACGAATTTGTTGGAGTCACACGGGTCCATGGATAAAGAGGCAGCCCATCCATATTTCCTACCAGCTGGGCCTCTTGGTATGCTCTTTCTATTCATCCTTTGTGTCAGGATAGCTCTGAATTTACATTTACCTTTGCAGTTGCCAATCTGTGTTTACCTATCTAATTCTTGCCTAGAACTAGTACACAGTAGTACTAGTAGTACTAGCCTAGTACACAGTAGGTATAAAATAAATACAGTAGAGCCTCTGTAAGTTGAACACTAAAGGGACAGTAACAAACTGGTTAACATATGGAGGTGGTCAATATAAGGAAGCTCCACTGAGCACATGTGGTGCATGTCTGGTCTATGAAAAATAGCAGATTCTGGGCCATGTATTCAGCTTCTGATTAAATGTATGGACCAGCAAAGGAGGTGTCAATGTAGGAGGGTGGTCAACTATGGAGGTCAACTAAAATTCTACTGTATTTTAAAAATGAGTGAATAAATGAATAAATAAGCATATGAGTGCATGATATATGAATCAATAAATGGATGAGTTCCAATGGATGTCCCAAAACATAGCTCATTTCCCATCTAATTAACAGCCCTTGCTCATTGCTCCACACCAAATGTCATGGATATCCTGCACCCATAAAACCCTGTCTGCTTTACATATAGCCTGAGAACCTACCTAGTCTATGGCTGTACTTGGCACCCCTGCTGCCTCAAGCAATGAACTTGGCCTCTGCTTTGCCTCTATTGCAGCTGCTTTGTCAGTTTTCTACTGATTCATTAGCAAAGGCAAACCATCTCTGGTTTCATAGAGCTTCCCTTCTTTCTCACCTCTGTGTTCCCCAAGCCAGACCCATTGCAATCAGCACTATAGAAGGAGCTATACCTGGAATAGAGTAATTGCTCAATAGATACTCATTATCACCAGTATAAATAGTTTAGCACTATACCCTAACAACGGAGTGCTATATTAGAGACTTAAGACTCACCTGTCAACTTTTACCCATATCTTTTCCACAGAAATCATTTGGAATTGAAAGGAGTAGTACATAAACAATGGTACCAAGCCACAACATAAGGAGAAAAACAGCATAGGTGGCATGAAGATGTTAGTAAAGTCATGAAATTGTTTCCACTTGGAAGGAAAGTATAAGATGTCAAGTTTGGCCCTTTTTCTTTCTAAAGCTTAAGAAACTCAGGCCCACAAAAGAGAAACTTCTAAAAAAAAGCCATAGAACTGGTTAATAGATTCTGTGCCGTGTATTCAGCTTCTGATTAAATGTATGGACCAGGAAAGAAGGTGGGTAGAGGAAGAACAGATGTAAAGCAAGACAAAAGTGAAATTAGATGAATTTTTTCAGGGTAAACAGAGGAAATGAGAACATAACAAAGCTATTTAAACTGATGTTCACCTTCTAAAAGTTCCTTCTGCACAGCCATCCCTTCTCTGATGAGTGTATGGTGTCTAGCTGCTCAGGGTTTATCAAAGAGCACGTGGCGCTTCTCTGTTAAGAGCTGAATGATATCCTTCCAACATTCATATTTTGTAGTCCTAACCCCCTGAACCTCAGAATAGCCAAATTTGGAGATAAAGATATTAAATAGGATGTTAAGTTAAAATAAGATCTTAGGGTGTGGCTCTAATGTTACTGGCAATCTTGTGAGAAGAGGAAGACACCAGGGCTGTTCACCAGGGTGTGCACACATAGGGGGGATGAGCATGTGAAGAGGCAGCCAGAGAGGAGCCGTCTGCAAGCCCAGGACAGAGGCCTCAGAGGAAACAAACCCACTGGCACCTGACCTTGAACTTCATGCCATTGTGTAAGCCACCCAGCCTGAGACACTTAGTTTATGACAGCCCTAGCTGACTGATCACTCTCAGATCTTCCACTTCAAAAGACTCCAATATTACAGAACTGTGGAGATGAAGGGGAGGACAATCCAAATGACACTACTGGGTCAGAACTAGAGTAGAACCACAGTCTTGGCTCCCAGCCTCAGCACTGCTGCCCCTCGGGCTATGTCCCTTCCCTTCACAGGGTCCTTTATGATATGGGGGATGCTACAGGCAGTATTAGCTTTGATGTCCCTATAGACCTGTTTCAAGGATCAAACAAAATGATAATGACAAGAAAGTGCTATAAAAATGAAAGTTTTTAGGCCAGGCATAGTGGCTCACTCCTGTAATCCTAGGAGGCTGAGGTAGGAGGATTGCTTGAGCTCAGGAGTTCCAGACCAGCCTAAGTAATATTTCTTCTCCACTAAAAAAGGAGGCAACAGAGTAAGACACTGTCTTAAAAAAAAAAAAAGGTTCAGAGTAATTCTTATTGTTATTGTCATGTGTGAGAGAAGTCCAGTTGTCATCCTAAGGGCTCAGTTGCAAGAGATTTTGGGGAAAAGTAAAAAGACTGTAATTGCTAAGTCATGGAAGAAGCCCAAGTGTCCATCAACCCACAAATGCATTAATAAATTGTGGTATATGTACACCATGGAATATTATGCAGCCTTAAAGAAAGATGGAGATTTTATCTCTTTCATGTTTACATGGATAGAGCTGGAGCATATTCTTCTTAGCAAAGTATCTCAAGAATGGAAGAAAAAGTATCCAATGTATTCAGCCCTACTATGAAACTAATTTATAGCTTTCATATGAAGGCTATAACCCAATTATAGCACAAGAATATGGGGAAAAGAGCAGGGAGGAGAGGGGAGGGGGGAGGATGGTAGAGGGAGGGTACGATGGGACCACATCTATGGTGCATCTTAGAAGGGTACAGATGAAACTTACTGATTGCAGAATATAAAGGTTTTAACACTATAACTAAGAAAATGCTATGAATGCTATGCTTACCAGTTTGATGACAATATTTCAGATTGTATATGAAACTAGCACATTATATCCCATGATTGCATTAAAGTACACAGCTATAATTTATTTAAAAAAAGAAAAAGACTAACTGGTTTCAGACAAGATGGCATAAACTCCTCTTCCTGCTCCACACTGCTATGTAAAGCTAAAACCTGGAAATGATACAACAAGCAATCAAAGAAGACTCTGAAAGATGAAAGAAGGAAGAAGGCTGTCTAGGGACCTCAAGTCTTAAGAAGTAGCAGAGATCACAATATCTCCTGACCATCATCCAGAGTCAGAAGATGTGTTGGGTGTTTGTTTCTTCCCTGGCACGTGGCACTAAGGAAACTGAGCAAGAGCCCAACCTGCATCAGGCAGCCTCAGGTATCTCCCACCTTCTCAGCTGGTAGTACCAGGCAGACCCAGGGAAGCACATCCCCCACTCACAGGCAACACAAGCAGTAACTGAGAGGCCGCCCCAGCACTGGGCAGCCCAGGCTAGAGAAAAGAGCATTTGCTCTTGCAGGCTTGGTACCTTCCCATCCATTGCCTAGTGGTGCCAGTTTTAAAGAAGAACCAAATAGAAATCATAGAAGTTAAAACTGCAATAACTGAAATTAAAAAATTCACTTGAAGCCTGGAACAGTGACTCAAACCTGTAATCCTAGCACTCTGAGAGGATGAGGCAAGTGGACCAACTGAACTCAGGAATTTGTGACCAGCCTCAGCAAAAGCAAGACCATGTCTCTACTAAAAATAGAAAAAAACCTAGCCAGTTATTGCACTGGGTTCCTGTACTCCCAGCTATGTGGGAGGCTGAACAAAGGGGATTGCCTGAGCCTAAGTGTTTAAGGTTGCTGTGAGCCAGGACACCAGAGCACTGTACTCAGGGGACAGAGTGAAACTCTGTATCAAAAGAAAAAAAATTACTAGAAAATTTCAGTAGCCAAATGAATAATACAAGAAAAATAAGTGAACTTAAAGTTAGAACAATATAAAGATGCCTGAGTGAGATAGAAGCAAAGGTCATAACAGGCATATCATCAGAGTCTTAGAAAAAGATGAGAAAAAGAATAGAGATGAAAATATATTCATAAAAATAGTAACTAAAAAATTCCCACATTTGCTGAAAGACAAATGTACAGATTTAGAAAGCTAAGAGAATTCTGAATAAGACAAATGCAATGAAATCCACACTAAGACACATCATAAGTAAAACTTCTGAAAATAAGTGAAAATAAAATAATGTGGTTAATATGAGGAATACACAAAGTCTGATGCTTTTCTACACTGAGAAGTCTTTGCATACCAAGAATGCTTTGCCAAACAGATATATAGATGGATATACATATACATAGTGTGTCAGGTTCTTAAATGCTTTGACAAACATTAGCATTCAATTCATTAGCATCAGTGAAACAATCCTATAAAGTGCATCTTATTATTTTACAAATGGAGAAACTGAGACCCAGACAGGCTAAATAACTTCCCCAAGGTCCCACAGCTACTGAGAGGCAGAGCCTAGAGTTCAAACTCAGGCACTCTGGAAGTAGTATATAAAGTAGCATTGTTATGTTATAATAGCATAGAATTATACACATATAGTATAGTATAGTACACATAGTATATAATCAATAGCCAAAATGGACAAGGTCTTTATAAACTGGATAATTAAACAAAGAATAAACCAGGATTTAGTAAACAAGTGTTATGTTATTTTTGTTTTATTAAAATTTCCTTAAATTGTATTAGAACTGAACATTAAGGTCTATATAGGGTTGATTATTAGCAACTTTCATTGTTCTGAATTAAGTTTATACCAAGGCTAGACTTGGTGAGAACAATATTTTGTTTTCTGCCAGAATCATACAGTATAAGACGTCTGTTATTGTTTCTTAGTCCCCTTGTCTTAATGCTTTTCTTAAATGCAAATGCTAGAGGGAAGAGCAAGATGGCAGCTGAGTAAGAGCTTCCTTGCAACTGGGCACTGTGAGACTGGGGACAGAAGACTCCAGGCATCTTTAGCTGGTGGAATCTCCCCAGAAACATCCCTTTGGGGACAAAGGGAGTCACTGAGAGACTTCTGGACTGCATGAGGAGGACACAGACTGAGCCACTGAGCCAGATGGAGTTAATAGTGTTCAGCTATGGGCTGCTGTGGAACCACTGTGGGAAAACTGCCCCAGCAAGCTCCTCCCTCAGGGTCCCATAGCAAGGATCAGCTGGGAGCAAGTAATTTAGTGACTGAGCAGACTAAAGGCAGGGACCAAGACTCCTTACAGCCTTGGCCCTCAGGGGCATAAAGTGAGACCAGTTTTGGCACACTGGGTAAGTGGGTAGCCACTTCAGTAGTGATCTCAGCAAGAAGTGCTTTCCTGGGAAAGCTTCTACTTAGCCAAGGTTAACAGTTTAAAGTGCCTTTTAAGCAGGTTGAGGAGAAATTTAGGCTCTCCACCCTGTGGGGCTTGAGAAATCAGCAGAGGCCTCCAGTCTCCATCGCATATAGCTGTATCAGCATTGTGATTAACATCTCATGCCCCAGAAGATCACCTGTTGCCCAGACAATATTCAGAAAGATATACAAACTACTTTGTTTGGGGGGAGGGTATTATTTTATTTCAACATTTTCCCTCTAGATTTTTCCTTTTTCTTTCTTTTCTTTCTTCATTTTTCTAGTTTAAATATAATTTTACATTGTTGCCTTCTTTCACAATTAGAACTTAATTTTTGCTAGGGTTTCTACCCTTATTATTTGGGGGTTTTCTCCAATTTTATCCTGTAAAGTTTTCTGTTTGCTTCTTTTGGTTTGATTTATAACATTTTTGTCTTTCCCATCTACTTGGTGGAGGTAGGATACTGTGTCTGAACAGTCTGGCAAAGAGCTGCTGACCTCAAGGAAACTACCCAATGTGGCACCCTCAGAGGTTGAGGTTTTTTTAAGGTTGGGTTGAAGTACCCTACTGTACACCTATATTGCTCCTGTCTCCCTTTTTCTGTGCCTCTCTTCTTTTTGTCAATATTCCCTTTTACTCACCCCCTCTCCTTTCTCTTTTTTCTTTTCTTTTCTCTCTCTCTCTCTCCCTTCCTCTCTCCCTCCATCCCTCCCTTCATCCCTCCCTCCCTCCCTCCCTCCCTCTTTCCCTCTTTTTCTTTAATCTTTTTTCCATTCTTGCTCTTCAGTCTTCTCATCCTTCTGGTCCTGTACCAAAAGTACTCATTGAAATCCTAAGCCCTCTAGGCATAGTAACTTAAAGAGCAAGAGGAAGTTAAAGGAAAATTAGGACCAGGAAACAGATAAAAGAAACACTCATGAAGAAGAATCAGCAGAAAAATCCTGGCAACATTTAAAAACTGGTCCACAACACCCCACCACCACCACCAAGGGACCATGAGGTAGCTACTGCAGAATATTCCACCTATAAAGAAATGTTAGAAATGACAGAAGGGGAATTTAGAATACAGATAATGAAAACCATGAAGGAAATGATGGGAAAAAAATGAAGGTAACTGCTGATAAAGTGGAAAATAATCAAAAGGAAAACCAAAAACAGAACTAAATAAGAGATAAGTGATATGAAGAATATAAAAAGGATATAGCAGAGCTCAAGGAACTGAAGCAGTCAATTAGGGAACTTAAAGATGCAATAGAAAGTATCAACAACAGATTAGACCATGCAGAAGAAAGAATCTCAAAGGTAGAGGACAAACCTCTTGAGATAACTCAGGTAGTTAAGGAGGCAGAAAAAAGAAAGAAGAATGTTCACTGAAAGAATTATGGAACTTTATGAAGCATTCAAACAGACAAGTTATAGATATCTTAGAAGGGGAAGAAGAATGCCACAAGGGAATGGAAGCCATACTAGAGAATGTTATAAATGAAAATTTCCCAAATATCACCAAAGATTCTGACACACTCCTTTCAGAGGGATATCAGACCCCAGGTCACCTAAACTCTAACTGAAAGGAGTGATGAACATGTCCAAAGTCAAGAAAAAAGAAAAGATTCTTCAAACTGCCAGGAGTAAGCACCAGTTGACCTACAGGGGCAAATCCATCAGGGTGACTGCAGACTTCTCTAATGAAACTTTTCAAGCAAGAAGACAATGGTCATCTACCTTTAATCTACTTAAACAGAAAAATTTCCAGCCCAGAATACTTTGTTTGTTTTTTCAGACAGAGTCTCACTTTGTCACCCTTTGCAGAATGCCGTGGCATCACAGCTCACAGCAACCACCAGCTCCTAGGCTTAGGTGATTCTCTTGCCTCATCCTCCAAAGTAGCTGGGACTACAGGTGCCCACCACAATGCCTGGGTATTTTTTGTTACAATTTGACCAAGGTTGGGTTCAAACCTGCCATCCTTGGTATATGGGACTGACACCCTAGCCACTAATTACCCTCCAGCCAAGAATTATATATCCTGCTAAGCTAAGCTTTAAAATTGATGGAAAAGTCAAATTATTTACTGATATGCAAACATTGAGGAAATTCACCACAACAAGACCAGCTCTATAGGAAATACTTCAACCTGTTCTACACACTGACCATCACAATGGATCAACAGCAAAGTAAGAACTCAGAAATTAAAGGATAGAACCTAATTTCCACAATGATGCAAAAGATAAAACTAAGCAATGGACTCTCACAAAATAAGATGAATAAAACACTACCACACTTATCAATTATCTCAATAAATGTTAATGGCTTGAATTCCCCACTGAAGAGGCATAGATTGGGTGATTGGATTAAAAACA
>CAUYON010127019.1:0-12350 GCA_963573935.1 Arctocebus calabarensis | reverse complement strand
AGTCTCCTGCCTCTGCCTCCCAAGTAGCTGGGACTACAGGCGCCCGCCACAACGCCCGGCCATTTTTTGGTTGCAGCCATCATTGTTGTTTGGCGGGTCTGGGCTGGATTTGAACCCGCCAGCTCAGGTGTACATGGCTGGTGCCTTAGTCCATTGAGCCACAGGCGCCGAGCCTTTTTTCTTTTTTTATTTAGGTAAGTAATTTTTAAAGCCAATAACCTCTTCATTACATTTTGTATCCTTTGAATTTCATACTATGTGCCTATATTTCATATTCAAAAATAATAAATTTATTACATAGTTCAGTTTAATCAGAAAAATGGAGCAGCAATCTTCAGAACATAATATATAGCCAATGATTTAAAAAATTCAGTAGGCAGAATAAACTCCAAATTAAATACAAAGAGAAAATTTGCTAATTAAAATAACAGAAGAGGGCAGTGCCTGTAGCTCAGTGGGTAGGGCACTGGCCGTACCAGGGCTGCCAGGGCTGGTGGGTTCGAACCCAGCCCGGGCCTGCTAAAACAAAAAAATAGTGGGGCGGTGTGGTGGGCACCTGTAGTCTCAGCTACTTGGGAGGCTGAGGCAAGAGAATTGCTTGAGCCCAAGAGTTTGAGGTTGCTGTGAGCTATGATGCCACAACACTCTACCAAGGGCAACAAAGTAAGACTCTGTCTCAATAAAAATAAACAAATAAATAAAATAACAGAAGATTAAATCCTGTAAAGAAAAAAAATTTCTTTTGAGACAGAGTCTCACTCTGTCACCCTGAGTAGAATACTGTGGCATCATCATATCTCCCAGTAACCTCAGTCTCTTAGGCTCAGGTGACCCTCTTGCTTCAGCCTCCTGAATAGCTGGGACTACAGGCACCAGATGCAACACCAGCTAGTTTATCTATTTTTAGTAGAAACGGTTCTCTTGCTCAGGCTGGTCTTTAACTCTTGAGCTCAAGCAATCCATCCAACCTCAGCCTCCCAGAATGCTAGGATTACAGGTGTGAGCCACCATGCCTAGCATAAAGAAATATTTTTAAAAAAACAATATGTAACAGCAGCTAAGTGACTTAGAGACTAGATTAAGTCTCCAATCTATTCTCTTTTACAAGGTTCAGAAGAAAAGAATGGAAAGAATGATAAAGAAGGAATGTTTGAAAAGATAATTCAAGGCTCAGCGCCTGTAGCATAGTGGTTACAGTGCCAGCCACATACAACGAGGCTGGCAGGTTCGAACCTAGCCCGGGCCAGCTAAAATAACAATGACAACTGCAACCAAAAAAATAGTCAGGTGATGTGGCGGGCACCTGTAGTCCCAGCTATTTGGGAGGCTGAGGCAAGAGAATTGCTTAAGCCCAAGAGTTTGAGGTTGTTGTGAGCTGTGATGCCACAGCACTCCACTGAAGGTGACCTAGTAGGACTCTGTCTCAAAAAAAAAAAAAAAAAAAGAAAGAAAGAAAAGAGAAAAGATAATTCAAGGCCAAGCATAGTGGCTCATGCCTATAATTCCACCACTTTGGGAGGCTGAGATTCGAAGACTGCTTGAGCCCAGGAGGTCAAAAAGCTTGAACAACATAGCAAGGCCCCATCTCTACAAAAACCTTAAAAATTAGCTGAGTGTGCTAGCTTGTGTCCATAGTGCTAGCTACTTAGGGGGGCCAAAGGGGGACAATCACTTGAACCCAGGAGTTTGAAGGTGCAGTGAGCTATAATCATGCCATTGTACTCCAGCCTGGGTAACAGAGCAAGACTCTGTTTTGTTTTTTTTTTCTTCAAAGATAATTTACTGGGTTATCCTGATGCAAGAGAATGAAGTTAAACCCTTACTTCATACCATAAGCAAAAATTAATATTAAATTATTATAGATCAAATGTAAGAGCTAAAACTATAAAACTCTTAGCCAAAAATGAAGGAGTAAATCTTTGCGACTTTGAATTAGACAGTGGTTTCTTAGCTATAACAGTAAAAGGCCAACTGACAAAAGAAGAAATAAATGAACTTCGTTCAAATTAAAACGTTTTATAGGCTCTGTGCCTGTGGCTCAACGGGCTAAGGCGCCAGCCACGTACACCTAAGCTGCTGGGTTCGAATCCAGCCCGGGCCCGCCAAACAACAATGATGGCTGCAACCAAAAAATGCCTGGGCATTGTGGCGGGCGCCTGTGGTCCCAGCTACTTGGGAGGCAGAGGCAAGAGACTCGATTGAGCCCAGGAATTGGAAGTTGCTGTGAGCTGTGATGCCATGGCACTCTATCCAGGGTGACAGCTTGAGGCTCTGTCTCAAAAAAAAAAAAAAAAAAAGAATAGAAAATAACAAGTGTTAGTGAGGATATGGGGAAATTGGAATCTTCAGGCACTATTGGTTGGAATATAAAATGGTGCAGCTGCTGTGGAAAATAGTTTAGCCAGTCCTCAAAAAGCTAAACATAGAGTTGCCATATGATCTTAGAAAACTCCACCCAAGGGAATTGAAAACATATGTTCATAAAAAACTTGTGCACAGATGTTTATAACAGTATTCATAATACCAAAAAGTAGAAACAACCTAAATGTCCATTAACTGATGAACACATAGACAAAAATGTGGTACACGTGTATAACAGAATATTATTTAGCTGAAAAAGGAATGAAGTATAGACACATGCCACAATATGAATGAACCTTGAAAAAAAAATTATACTTAGTGAAAGAAGCCAGATACAAAAGACCATATACTGTATAATTCCACTTGTATAAAATGTTCAGAATAGCCAAATCTATTAATACAGAAAGTAGGTTAGTGGTTGCCAGGGGATGGGGGAAAGAAAGATACAGAACGACTGCTAATGGGTATGAGGTTTCTTTTTGTGATGATTAAAATGTTTTAGAATTAGATCATGGCAATGGTTGCACAGCTTTGTGAATATACTAAGAACTATTAAATCGTACATTTTAAAATGGTAAATTTTATGATATGTGAATAACTCAAGAAAGCTGTTAAAAAAAAGAATAGTAATAACTTTTCTGGAATTGAATAAAAACATAAGTCCTCATATTAGTACATGCTGAGACTCAGCCTCAATAGCTCAGTTGTTAGGGCACCAGCTACATGCACCAGGGCTGGTGGGTTTGAACCTGGGTAGGGCCTGCTAAACGATGACAACAATAACAAAAAAATAGCCAGGAGGTATGGTGGGTGCCTATAGTCCCAGCTACTGGGAGGCTGAGGCAAGAAAATCGCTTAAGCCCAAGAGTTTGAGAATGCTGTGAGCTTGATGTCACAGTACTCTACTGAGGGCAACATAGTATGACTCTGTCTCAAAAAAAACCAAAAAAAAGGTACATGCTGAGTACCAAGCAGGATAAATACAAATAAATCAAAGCTTTGTACATTAAAGTAAAATTGTAAAACTATAGGGTAAATAAAACATCTTAATAACCTTCAAAGGAAAAGAAGATTAACTACAGAGAAGTGATAACTGGACTGACAACAGACTTCTTTTCACCAACATTCATGTCAGAAGATAATGGAAGGCCGTGCATGGTGGCTCATGTCTGTAATCCTAGCATTCTGGGAGGCCCAGGTGGGTGGAAGCTTGAGCTCATGAGTTTGCCAACAGCCTGAGCAAAAAAGCAAGACTCCGTCTCTACTAAAAACAGAAAAACTGAGGCAAAAAGATTGCTTGAGCCCAAGAGTTGGAGGTTGCTACCCAGTGCGACTCTGTCTCAAAAAAAAAAGATGGCTTGGCGCTTGTGGCTCGAATGGGCTAAGGCACCAGCCATGTACCCCTGAACTGGCAGGTTCGAATCCAGCCCAGGCCCGCCAAACAACAATGACAGCTGCAACCAAAAAATGACCGGGCGTTGTGGCGGGCACCTATAGTCCCAGCTACTTGGGAGGTGGAGGCAGGAGACTCGCTTGAGTCCAGGAATTGGATGTTGCTGTGAGCTTTGATGCTATGGCACTCTATCCAGGGTGACAACTTGAGGCTCTGTCTCAAAAAAAAAAAAAAAAAAAAAAAAAAGAAGATAGGGCAGCGCCTGTGGCTCATCGAGTAGGGCACTGGCCCCATATACCAAAGGTGGCGGGTTCAAACCCGGCCTCGGCCAAACTGCAAAATAGAAAAATAGTTGGGCGTTGTGGCGGGCACCTGTAATCCCAGCTACTTGGGAGGCTGATGCAAGAGAATCGCCTAAGCCCAGGAGTTGGAGGTTGCTGTGAGCTGTGTGACGCCATAGCACTCTACTGAGGGCGATAAAGTGAGACTCTGTCTCTACAAACAAAAAAAAAAAAGAAGAAGAAGATAATTGAGCAACAATTCAAAGTGATAAGGAAAGGGAACTGTTAATTTTGGATACTTCGTCAGCCAAACCATTATTCAAGACTGAAGGCATTTTTCTTCTTTCTTTCTTTTTTTTTTTTTTTTTTTGAGACAGAGCCTCAAACTGTCATCCTGGATAGAGTGCTGTGGCATCACAGCTCACAGCAACCTCCAATTCCTGGGCTCAAGCGAGTCTCCTGCCTCAGACTCCCAAGTAGCTGGGACTACAGGTGCCCGCCACAACATCCGGCCATTTTTTGGTTGCAGACATCATTGTTGTTTGGCGGGCTGGGCTGGATTCGAACCCACCAGCTCAGGTGTACATTGAGCCACAGGCGCCGAGCCTGAAGGCATTTTTCTAAACACTCAAAGACTAACAGAGTCTCACTAAAAGATATATATCGATGCCCAGATCTTGGTTTCTAAGTAGCATTCTCCAGTGAAAGAAAAGTGGGCGTCCTAGTAAAACAATTGATTCCAGATCTGGGGCAGGAAGACTGTCACTTGAATCCAGGACAACTTGGCTGCGTATTTATATTGCCTGTGAAAGGGCAGAGGTACACGGTTATTGACTGCACTGGGTCTGTAATAAGAAAGGGGTTGGGTAAATAAATGACATGTCATCTATGTGAGATATGCTGAGCACTGAGGGACAGAAGTTTGTGTGGGGATTTAGAGCAGTGACACTAGAGTCAGATTGCCTAGAGAAGAGCCAGCTCCACCACTTTCTAGATCTGTGACCTTGAGCAAGTTACTTTACTTTTCCATTGTCTCATTTTCCTCATGGAAATTTTGGAAAATTGGGACAATAACAGTAGCTAACTCATAAGGTTGTTCTGAGTTTGCTGAAAATGTGGTCAAAATAGATAAATTAGTAGAATTTCTATCTACCCATAATAATCAATGAGAAAGTATAATAGGAAACAAATACTATTCTCAATGTGGAAAACAACTGGCCAGGCAAGGTGACTCATGTCTGAGCACTCTGGGAGGCTCGAAGCAGGAAGGCCACTTGAGCTCAAGAGTTCCAGATCAGCCTGCGCAAGTGTGAGACATCATCCTTACTAAAAATAAAAAAAATTAGGTTGGGCACAGTGGCTCACGCCTATAATCCCAGAACTCTGGGAGGCCACGGCAGGGAGATTGCTTAGGCTCAGGAGTTCAAGACAAGCCTGAGCAAAAGCCTGACCCCATCTCTAAAAAATACCTGGGTGGGGCAGCACTTGTGGCTCAAAGTAGGGCGCCAGCCCCATATGCCAGAGGTGGCAGGTTCAAACCCAGCCCTAGCCAAAAACTGCAAAAAAAACCTCAAACAAACAAACAAAAAAAAAAAAAAATAGCTGAGTGTTGTGGCGAGTGCTTGTAGCCCCAGCTACTTCTAAGGCTGAGGCAAGAGGATCACCTGAGCCCAAGAGTTTAAGGTTGCTGTGAGCTATGACACCATTGGACTCAACCCCAGAGCAGCTGAGTGAGACTCTGTTTCTGAAAAGAAATTAACAGATAAAATAAAAATAAAAAATTAGCCAGGCATTGTGGCAGGTGCCTGTAGTCCCAGCTACTTGGGAGGCTGAGGCAGGAGTATCACTTGAACCCACGAGTTTTAGGTAGCTGTGAGCTAGGCTAACACAACAGTACTCTAGCCTGGGCAATAGAATGAGACTCTGTCAAGAAAAGAAATGAAAAGAAAGGCAAGAAAAGGGAAAAAGAAAAGAGAGAAAAGGGGGAAAGGAAAGGAAAAGAAAAGAAAAACAGAGAAGAAAAGAAAAGAACAACTTAGATGCCTGTAAGAAAAGTATATGAATACTTCTTTCATACTCCTTAGATTTCTATCCTTTTGAAGGGAACTCTGTTGGTGTGAAAAGTCTCAGACTTTCTGCCCCTTTACTCATTCTGCTCCTTGGAGGACATTAAATAGTAACATTAAATAGTAAATTTAGGAAGAATAATCTAGCTTATGTAATAATATTTGCTAGCTTTGGCTTGAACTACTACTTTGTAGCACCTAAAGTTACATCCTCTAACCTAGTCTCTATCAACAATAAAAATAACATTTTGAACCCCCAGGTGCAACTCCTTTATTTCTCAATTTGTTTCAAACCAAGGAGGGAACCCTACCTTTTCACTGGATTCTCAAAGACAATACTGAAGAGTACATTATTGAAGGATATACTATGATCATGGGTGATAAAGATGTCAATACTGTCATCATAAAGATGTCAATTTTTCCCATATCTATTGATTCAACACGTATATTTATTTATATTTTCCATTTTCAATAAAAATCCCAATAGAATTTCCAAGTAATATGACAAGCTAGGTCTAAAATCCATATGGAAGAACAGAGGGCCAAGAATAATCACAATAGTTTTTTTAAATTGCAAGGATGAGAGACTTGCTCTTTCAAAAATGAAGACTGATTATAAAGCACAAACAATTAAGAGCACGTGGTGTTAGCCTATATGTAGACAAAGACAGAAAAAGGAATCAAACAGAGAACCCAAAAACTGGCCCATGGATGGATGGAAACTTGGTAAGACAGAGGAGGCGGTGCAAATCTATGGCAGAAAGCATAAACTTACTCAATAAATAAAACTGGGAGGCTCGGCGCCTGTGGCTCAAGAGGCTAAGGCACCAGCCACGTACACCTGAGCTGGCGGGTTCAAATCCAGCCTGGGCCTGCCAAACAACAATGACGGCTGCAACCAAAAAATAGCCGGGCGTTGTGGCAGGCACCTGTAGTCCCAGCTACTTGGGAGGCAGAGGCAAGAGACTCGCTTGAGCACAGGAATTGGAGGTTGCTGTGAGCTGTGATGCTACAGCACTCTATCTAGGGTGACAGCTTGAAGCTCTGTCTCAAAAAAAAAAAAAAAACTGGGACAACATGTTAGCCATATTTTCAAATGATGAAATTTCTACTTCCTTCATTACCAAAATAAATTCTAGATAGATTAAAGACCTATATTAAAACAATTTTAATTGACAGGGTGGTGCCTGTGGCTCAGTGAGTAGGGCGCTGGCCCCATATACTGAGGGTGGCAGCCAAACTGCAACAAAAAAACAGCCGGGCGTTGTGGCAGTTCCTTGTAGTTCCAGCTACTCGGGAAGCTGAGGCAAGACAATTGCCTAAGTCCAGCCTAAGTTGCTGTCAGCCGTGATGCCATAGCACTCTATTGAGGTCAACAAAGTAAGACCCTGTCGCTACAAAAAAAAAAAAAAATGAATTGACACCTTCAGAATGGGAAAAGATATTTGCATATTATGAATCAGACAAAAGCTTGATAACTAGGATCTGTAGAGAACTCAAATTAATCAACAAAAAAAGACTCAACAATCCCATATATCACTGGGAAAGAGACATGAATAGAACCTTCTCTAAAGACAGATGAATGGCTAACAAACAGCTATGAAAATATGCTCATATCCCTAATTATCAGAGAAATGTAAATCAAAACTACCCCAAGATTATCACCTAAACCCAGTGAGAATGGCCCACATCACAAAGTCTCCAAGCTGCAGATGTTGGCGTGGACGTGGAGAGAAGGGAACACTTTTACACTGCTGGTTAGACTGCAAACTGATACAACCTTTTGGAACCTCTTATGGAGAATCCTCAAAGAACTCAAATTAGACCTCCCATTTGATCCTGCAATCTCATTACTAGGCATCTACCCAGAAGAAAAATAAACTTTTTTTTTTTTTTTTTTTTTTTTGAGACAGAGTCTTACTTGGTCATCCTTGGTAGAGTGTCGTGGTGTCTTAACTCACAGCAATCTCAAATTCTTGGGTTCAAGGGATCCTCTTGTCTCAGCCTCCCAAGCAGCTGGGACTACAGGCACCCACCACAATGCCTGGCTAATTTTAGAGACAGGGTCTTGCTCTGGCTTAGGCTGATCTTGAACCTGTGAGTTTAGGGCAATCCACCCGCTTTGGCCTCCCAAGTGCTGGGATTATAGGCGCGAGTCATCTCGTGTGGTCCTAAAAAAATCCTTTTATCATAAGGACATTTGCACTAGACCAGTGGTTCTCAACCTGTGGGTCATGACCCACAGGAGCTGTATTAAAGGGCTGTGGCATTAGGAAGGTTGAGAACCACGGCACTAGAATGTTTATTATAGCTCAATTTACAATCACCAAAATGTGGAAACAACCTAAATGCCCACCAACCCAGGAGTGGATTAACAAGCTGTGGTGTATGCATACCATGGCATACTATTCAGCCATCAAAAGAGATGGAGACTTTACATCTGGATGGAGGTGGAACACATTCTTCTCAGTAAAGCATCACAAGAACGGAGAAGCAAGAATCCAATGTACTCAGTTCTAATATGAAGGCAATAGATGAGCTAAAACAAGAGAGGGGTAGGGGAACGAGGGAGTGGGGACATGGGAGGAGGGAGGAGGATGGGGGTCACAGTGTATGGCACACCTCTTGGGGCAGGACACAATTATAAGAGAGACTTTAACAAATGCAATCAGTGTAACCTAATTCTTTGTACCCTCAATGAATCCCAAACAATGAAAAATAAATTTTAACACTGTTTCTCCCTCTGTATTATAGCTATGGACAAGAAGTCCCCAAACACCTTTTATGCTTTTTCCATCCCATGATACAAATTTGTTGCAATGTTGTCAGCTAATACATGCCCTAGGTCGAAAAGCCTGTTTAATAAATCCCCAGGGCCAGAGGTGTAACAGAGAGAGATAAACCAGTTTGTCAGCTGGATGACCCTTGTGAGTCTCTTTCAGGTTGCCTAGTAATGAGCTTGCTCTTCAGGGAGGGCTATGAAACCTCTAATGTATAAACTCCCTGGATTATTAGGTTGTTTCTAATGCTATTGCTCATGCCAGGGAAGCTGACACATTTTTAACAAAGCCTGCTTGGTCAGATGACCTCTCATCCCTCCATATTCCTTTATAAGTGTATGAGGCAACAGGGAATTTGCACACAACACTTGGTATATCCAGCTCTTCTCCATGAAATGGTGAGAATCTGGGGTATTACATGCATACCCTATTCCTGCAGGTTGAAACATGCTTGTACCACGTATTACCTGTGATGTTTGCCCTTGACCCTTGCTGGAGGGACTAAATTAGTCCAAATACTGTGATGAACAATTAGGCAGTAACTAACAAAGGTCAAGATGAACATAACTTACAACCCAAGAACCCCACTTCTCATAATATATTCTAAAGACCATAGCATATACATAGTGAATTCACTCCAGCTTTGTTTGTAATAATATCAAATTGGAAACAACCTATATGACCATCAAAAGAAGAATAAATAGATTGTAGTATATTGGTAAAATGGAATACTGCACAGCACTTAAAAACGAATTAAACAGTCTTGGCACCTGTAATTCAGTGGTTAGGGTGTTGGCCACATATACCAGGGCTGTTGGGTTTGAACCTGGTCCGGGCCTGCTAAACAATGACAACTACAACCCAAAATCAGCTGGGCATTGTGGTGGGCACCTGTAGTCCCAGCTACTTGGGAGGCTGAGGCAAGAGAATCACTTAAACCCAAAAGTTTGAGGTTGCTATGAGCTGTGATGCCATGGCACTCTACCGAGGGTGATATAGTGCCACTCTGTCTCAAAAAAAAAAAAAAATCAACAATTCTATGTTCTAAGTATGGATAAATCATAAGAACACAGCATTACAGGAGCACATAAATGGTACACACTTACACACGCATATAGGCATATAGATTATATGATTTGGAAAGATGCAAAGCAATGCTAAACCTTCTTTATGGAATCATGTATATGTAGAAAAGCATAAAAACAAACATGGTAATAACATGTGTCAAATTCCAGAGGAGGGGAAGAAGAATCAAATCATAGGCATACATATACAGATGGCTTCAACTGTATCTGTAATATATTTTGCTTCTGATAAAAACTATCTGAAGCAAATATGGCAAAACACTGATTTGTTAAAGCTGAACAGTGGGCAAATGGGTGTTTGTTGTTCTCTTTATTTTTCTGTATATTTTGAAGATGTCAAAATTTTAAAAGAACAGTCATTTACTTATCATGACAGAGAAAACTTCAAGCATGTTTCTGCAGAGGGGGATACCTGTGAGAACAAAGCCAGTGCAGTCACAGAATTCCAAAGAGGCAGCAAAATGGATTTGAAATTGGGTGGAAAGGAGAAATCAACATTACAATATTTTCGACACTCGAGACATGAATGTAGCCTGCAATTAAAAAAAAAAGTAGACTATATACTTGGAAGAATTGGTGAAAAATAAATGACTATAAATTCTATAAATGATTTAAAGGAATAAAGTTTTAGTGTGTAAAATTTAACAAATTTAGGGTGGCGCCTGTGGCTCAAGGAGTAGGGCTCTGGCCCCACATGCTGGAGGTGGTGGATTCCAACCCAGCCTCAGCCAAAAACTGAAAAAAAAAAACAAAAACAAAAACAAAGGGTGGTGCCTATGGCTCAAAGGAGTAGGGCACTGGCCCCATATGCCAGAGGTGGCGGGTTCAAACCCAGCGCCGGCCAAAAACTGCAAAAATAAATAAATAAAACATGTGGGAGCATACACATTTAAAAAACAAAAACAAAAACAAATTTATTTGGAAAATTGTACATGTTTAAATACTGTTTATCCTTTGTGGATAACAAAAGATCGCTCAAACCTCCTGCCACAAAGCTACTTGGATAGAACCCCTCCATCACCCTAAAAGGCCCACATACAGCATTCCTTCTGCACTTTCCTTAGGCATCATTGTTTTCTACCTTATATGACAACTTTTTAGAAAGGTCTTGCCTTCCTTGCTGGGCCTTGAGATCCTTGAGGACAAAGTTTTACTTGTATTATCTGTCTGACAGTGTAGAGGTCATAGCAGGTCCTTAGCAAGTTTTTGAAAAAGAGAAAGGAGAAAGAGGAACCTGGAACCCTCATGGAGGAAAGGCTCAAACACCTAAAAATGTCTGCTTCTTCCAGCCTGCAAAATGTGAGCTATCTATTACACTCTGTACTTTGAGTTTAGGCCACAAACTTTTGCTGTTTCAACATCTTTCCTCTTGGGCCATTTCCTTTGGGATGAAGTTATGCCAATTTCTATCTTCAGGCTCAGGCTATAGTGCTGACCTGCCAGTGTGGTGCCAGAGCAGTGTTCTCAGAGGAAGCAAAGCAAGAGAACATCATGAAAGCTCTCTCTGCATCAGCCCCAGACCCAGCTCTCATGCTGGGGCATGTGGAGTAGTAGCACATGAGGAGTGGCTGGGTGGGGACCAGGCGCTCAGAGCCAGGGTATGACACAGAAAAGGCAAGGGTAAGGTGTGGCAGGACCAGGCAAGAGGTCTCTGGCTGTTTTTGACCACTGTTACATTTAGTAAATAAAAATACAGACTACTCTCACTTCATACCCATTAAAATAGTTATTAAAAAAAAAAACAAACTGAAAATAAGCCCAGACGCAGGTGGCTCACACCTGTAATCCTAAAAGTCTGGAAAGCTGGGATGGGAGGATTGCTGGACTTTAGGAGTTCAAGACCAGCTTGATCAAGAGTGAGAGGCCCTTCTTACTAAAAATAGAAAAATTAGCCGAGTGTGGTGGCTGGCATCTGTAGTCCTGGCTATTTTTGAACCCAAAAGTTTAACGTTGCTGTGAGCTAGGCTGAAGCCATGGCATGCTTACCTGGGCAACAGAATGAGATTCTGTCTCTAAAAACTAAAAACAAGAACAAAATAACCCTAAAAAATAACAAGTATTGGTAAGGATGTGGAGAAATGGGAATCTTTGTGCCCTGTTGGTGGGAGTATAAAATTGTACAGCCATTATGGAAGAGTATGACAGTTCCTCAAAAAATCAAACAAAGGGCTCGGCGCCTGTGGCTCAACAGGCTAAGGCACCAGCCACGTACACCTGAGCTGGCGGGTTCGAATCCAGCCTGGGCCCGCCAAACAACAATGACGGCTGCAACCAAAAAATGGCCGGGCGTTGTGGTGGGCGCCTGTAGTCCCAGCTACTTGGGAGGCGGAGGCAAGAGACTCGCTTGAGCCCAGGAATTGGAAGTTGCCGTGAGCTGTGACACG
>CAUYON010127018.1:0-10803 GCA_963573935.1 Arctocebus calabarensis | reverse complement strand
TTTTCCAAAGCACTGTCATACCCCTTCAAGAGTTGAAGTCTTTCTTCTTCTCCTTGAAATTGGATGGCATTTTGTGGCTATCTCAACAAATCAAATGTGCTGAAATTGATACTGTGTGACTTACAAGGCAAGGTTGAAAATGTGTTATAAATGTACTATACATTTCAAAATAGCTAGAAATGAGAACTTAAATAAGCAATAAGTGTTTCTGGTAATGGATATCCTAAATAACCTGAATTGACCATTATGTATGTAACAAAATACCACCTGTATCTCATAACTATGTACAAATATTATTTGTCAAAAAAAATTAAAAAAATTTTAAAAAGTGAAAAAAAAAATTAATCCCGACTTCCTTAAACCTAGACTCCTCTTGGGCATGAATCCCTCTTCTGTCCCTTTATAACTAAACTTCTGAACATACATGACACTTGTCACCTCTTTGTCACCTTCACTCATTCTTTTAATCCACTGCCACCTAACACCCACCCAGACTGCTCTGCTGAAATCAACCATGTCAAGGCCACCAGTGAGCTGATAAATCACAAACTGATTCAGTTCCTTTTGGCCCATATCCTAACCCGACTGTAAATTCATCCTAAATTCTCATATCACCTGGTTTTATAGTTGCCAGACTCTGCTAGTACTCACACTTACCTGGCCTCTACACATTTAGGAAGAAGAGAAATTCTTTTTCAAGTATAAAACAATACAAAGCACGACCTAACAAACACATCCACCTACAAGCCAGAATTAAAACCTGCTAACATTGTATCTTGTTATTAACCTTTTTTTCCATAATTATGCCTTTAGGAAAATTACCTAAATAATATAATCTTATATTCCTCTTTAGAACCGAGAAAAAAATTACATTTCAGGTAAAGCCAAAGCTTCTTGTATTCACCACCCTTATTTAACCCTATTTCTTCCCTGCCCCACTCCTCAGGCCTCAGCACGAGATCGGTATATACCTCCCAGGTCATCTTTAATGATCACTTACACACAGAGGTAGTTGCATGTTATATCTGTGTGTTTTCTCTAAAGTCACATAAGTGACACCACATTGAAATTTTTGCTTTTCTTGCTTTTTTCATTCAATATTATGATTTTAAGGTCAATGTACATTAATATACATGTATGAAAGTCAAATTTATGCCATTTCATTGTGGTCGCTCATTTACTCTGTGACCCTGCCACATTTTATATATTCAATCCTTTAATAATGAGAATTTAGGCTGTTTCCAGTTCTTTGCTCTTACAAGGAGAGTTGAAATGAATCTCTTTGCACGTGAATCTTAGGCGCATGGGAAAGCTTTTCTCAGGAGCGTATACTTTACTGGACCTAGTGTCGCTGGGACTCCCTGCCTACAGACCCCCTTAATCATATACATCCCCTGTTCCACTGGCAAAGCTATCTTCCATAAAGAAACAAAAACAACAACAAAACACTCTAACCATGTGACTTTCCTGCCTAAACGCTTCCACTGGATCTTCATTTGCTTCAGAATAAATTGCACCGTCCTTCGGGAGCTTCATAGGTCCTTCCTCCCTGGGCTTCTAGCCCCCGTCCAGGTTCGCCCCTCAACTCCTTATCCCATATTCTAGTCCAGTTGAAGCACCTTCAGCCTTTCAGGGGTTCAGTACTACTTTTCTGAGTGCCATACCGTGGCCTCATTTCCCTGCATTTGCACGCGGACATCCCAGGCTTAGAACGGCACACAGGTTTCTGTGGTCAACCACAGACCAACCCCACGGTCTTTACCTCCTCACGCCTTCCTTGCTCATAATTCACCTCAAATGCCAACGCCTTCAGGAATCCTACCATGTCTCTCCTCGGAGGATGAGACGCTCAACACGCACACAATGTGCATCTTCTAGAATGATCTCCCAGGATGAGCCAGTGAATCCTGTCCTCCCCTGTAAAAGACCTACAAGGCTTTGTCCATAACAGGCGGCAGAGCAGGCGTGTACTGGAATAAGCCCATGGTCAGTTTCTCTTTGTCACCGGAACACGGGGATTGGAGCAAACTGCCTACAACAGGTGTGGGAGGCTCTTTCAATGGGGAGGCGCATTCTGCTCTTTCAAAGAACAGAGTTTTTCCTTCTTACCCTAAGGGACTGCGCTCTGTCCTACCCTTCCTCTCCTTCCTCTCCTTCCTCACATCTGCAAGGATGACTTTTAAAGACGTAACTCGAAAGTTCCTTTTCTCAGCGGGGCTGCAGTTACTACAGAAACCTGTGTGTCGCGTTCCACGCAATCTCCGTGAACCACGGACACAAAAGACTCATTTGGGCTAAAATGATTTCACAGATGCCGACTTCACTGCATCTTATTTGCGAGAGGGTTCCTCCTGCAGATGTGAGCTACAGTAAAGAGTCAGAACGGATCCATTCCTCCACAGAAAAGTGCAAGTCACACATAATCAAGAAAAATTATCATTTGAAATAGGGGGATAGGAGTACAGCCTTGATCCCCTGTGAAGGTGGCCGAGCAGGGGCCTCTGACTGTGGGGAGAAAAAGAAGAAACGTTTGCTTAATAAACTCCCTGAGAGAAACGTATGTGGTGAATAAGCGTCTCTCTCTCTTTTTTTAACATACTAAGCAAAGACTTCAAACAAGAGACTTCAGTGAGTACCTACTATGTGCCAGACACTGCTCTTAGCTTCAGTGATGGAGAAATAAGGGGCTGGGAAGTGGCAAGAAAATCGCAGCCCAGGGTAGGAGACAAAGCTTTGAACACATAATTACAAGTGTGATAAACACTGGGAGGCCGCAGGGTAGGGCATTTGCTATGAAATTTAAAAACATAAAGAAAACATTCCTAACTGAGACCTGAGGGCCTAGGGTGCAAGCCAGAAGGGGAGGAGAGTGGGCATTCAGCGTACGGGTGGCTGCGGGGATAGGAGGCTGCTCAATAACCTAGATTTGGCCTTAGTAACTGAGCCCTGTGAGAGAGACACAGGAAGGGGTGAACATATTGGTCACCATCGTTCACCAGTCTCTAGGAGGGCAAATCTTCCTGGCCAGGGGGGCTGAAAGATTATCCTAGTGACAGTTGCTCCCTCTGCACGTTCTGGGGCTGGAATGCAAAGCAGAATCTCAGGTGGAAATAGAAGTCCCTCTGGGGCTGGCCAGCGTATGACCTTCAGCCTTCAACTCCCTAAATCCCTCTGTGATTCCCTAAAGCTGGCCAGTCGCTTTCACATGTCACCTTGGACATAGTTTCCAAAGATACAATTGCACCAGGGAGAGAGGAACAGCTTCTACACATGCGGGGGCCCTGCTCCCTCCACCTGCCTCTCCCCTCATTTCCTGCTACATATGTGCCACCTGCCAAGATGCTCACTGTGTCCTGGGTGTCACCCTGCCATCCTGTGATGCTTTAACTTAAATATTTTGCTATGCCTGTAATATCTTTTGTAACCAAGGAAAACCTATACATCTTTCAAAGTCCAAACATCTTACTGGAGTCTTCTTTGAGCAGAATGAGTCACTTTCTCCTCTGTGCATTCATGATACGTTGTTTGCCACACTGTCTTATATTACAAGCTTTGCTTGTTGAATCCCACTGAAAGCACCCTCTCCACTCAAAATCCAGTATTCTTCTATTCTTTGTCCTTGCAAATAGCACCTCCACCTGCCCAAGGCAGATATGGAATGTTAACCTGTACCTGAATTCTAAGGAGTTACCAAACCCAAGTCAGTTCGCCTCCTAAATACCTCTCATATTTTGGTTTCTGTTTGCCTTACCACTGCCCTAGATTAGTCCTTTCCTGTACTGCTGCTTTCGCTTTGTAACTAAGCCATTCGTGTCCAGTCTCCAATTCCTCCTGACTTTGGGGGTGCACTAGAACAGAGTTAAGTGCATAGACTCTGCTGCCTGGCTACCCTGGTTCGGATCTCAGCATTGTTATGTAATGTGTGTGTGGTTTTGTAAATGAAGAAATGCTAGTACTCACCTCTTAGGTTGCTATAACATGAAATGCAGTAACATATGTAAGGTGTCTAAAATAATACCACCAACAGAACAAGAACACTGGATGTCATATGATAATTAGCATTTTTCTCTTGGCTTCTGTGCTACATTTAAAATGATTTTCAAGTCTATTGTTCTGAAAGTTTGATAACATCCTTCCCCCCTGGATAAAGGCTTCTGAGGCTTTCTGTGGTCTTTGGAATTTGCTGAGGTTGGTACAACCCTTCATGATCTGTCCTGGATGCCTCCCCCTGCCTCACCCCAGCCTTTCTTCTTCAACGTCTGAGACACCCTGGGCTGTAGACAAGGGGACTTCCCAGCCCTTCTCTGGACTTGTTGACCTCTCTTTGGTCTCTTTCTGGTGAGTTATTCCCCTATAAGGCATTTACCCTTCCTCCACCTGACTGATTCTAATGCATTCTTTAAACTCACTTCCTAAATCAAGTTCACTCTGAGGAGTCCAGCAATGCAAACAAGCAAAACAAACAAACAAACAAAAAATAGATTCCAAACATGATAACAAATATTTTATATTCATTTTTACAATTCTATACAATCTTATATATGTGTTGTGAAATAGGATGACTACTTGTGACTTTTCTATTTTTCCATTGTTGCCAGCATCTTGTCCTGGGTTTTTCTGAACTGACTGCTCTATGACCTCTGCTTTCCTCAACCAAAACTCCTCTGACTTTGAGTATTTAGAATGATATTGTTGCTGAATGACAGAGGTCCAGGTCCATCTATGTAAGATTGTTCCTATTTCATAAGAATTTCCTAATTTCAGTAGATTTGGATCAAGTAGGGATTAAAGAAATTTAGGATATGACACTTTTAATGATTAACATTAACACAATAAATGTTCTCTGACAACACACAAAAATGAGAGAGAAAGAGTGAGAGAAAGGGGAGGAGAGGAGAAGACAAATGTCTATCCTTCAGTTTTCAAGGCTGATGAGGAGGCAGGTACATTATTTAGGAATCAAAGGAATCCTGAATGTTTCAATAGCACACATGCTATTGGGGGAGGGAAACAGAATTTAACTGTTATGAAAACAGGTGGAGGAAGAATTTAACTCTGTCTAGAGGTGAAGGTGAAATTCAGGTGCATCAGTAGAAGGAAGGGCTCTGGGATAGCATAGCCATAAGCTGTGGAGAACCATGGATCATAGCAGAGGCTATGAGATCCTGACAAGAGGCTAGGAATTCAGGGAGTCAAGAATAGACATGGGAGAGTGACAGGAAATAATTCTGGAGTTGTACGTGGAAACCAGAGAGTAAAGGGTCTTCCATGCTACATTCCAAAATCTAAACATCATTCGTCATTCTGTAGGCAACAGTATTCCACTGAAAGATTTTCAGATGACCATATTTATGTTTTCAAAGGAACAATTTGGTGCTGATGGGGTTAGGTGGGAGGAGTGTTATCATCTGAAGGCAAGGACACTAATCAGGAGGTGGCCGTAACAGTACAGGAGAGAAGGGAGTCGATAAGGCTACACAGTAGAAGGGCTGAACAGGGCCATGTCATTCCACTAAGAAGAAAGACTCCCTCCTCTGTAGAATGGCATGCAATCGCTTCTGTAGGTCCATGGGAAAGAGTAATGGGATTTCTCATGTGTATTTCAAGTACGCATTTAGTTTTTATATGTTCTAAGTATTTCTACAATTAACTATTTCTGGGGCATAGAAATTCTGAAATTAGATCGAAATATTAGCTTTATTTTCAGTCCCAAGGTTGTACTGAAAGTATAGGATTGCGGTCTTTGGATCAGGCATAGGTAGCTAGATCCCTGGCAGAGTAGCCAATCTCAATTCCTAAGATTCTGATAGTAGGAGAGAAATACTAGAGAGGCAGCTTCTTTGACATTTGTTTGCATTAACAATCGAAGCAAAGAAGTGAAATGAAGAAAGAGGGACTCCGAGATGCTTTCTTGGATGGAATAGACCAGGAAGGAATTAAAACTATTGTTATTGGAATGCTGCGTAAGAACTCACTAGCAGGTTTTTCAAATCTGTTAGATTGAGTTGGCTCTTAATTGAAAGGCCTTGCCATGCCAAACAAAGCCATATTCAGATGGAGACTTGCTGATAAGAGAATATACCCTGGTGAGATTCATGTAGGGTGATCTGGCCTCACAAACTGAAAACCCTTAAGAGTAACTTTCCTCCTGAGCCCTCTACAGCATGGACATTGAAGTAAGACCACCTCTGCTAAAATACAAATACTTGTCCAGACTAATCAGCTAAGTAATCAATTTTCCTTAATTATCTCAAATCTAGGCCCTATCTCTTCTTTTTCTATGTGCTATGACACTAATTTGAGGCAATATTTCTTAAATAAGCAAGCTTCCTTTCATGTTTAACTCTCTCAGGATAAGTCTTTTAAAAAGAAAACAAATAAATAGTTGTTTAATTTTGACTGGGATGAAGGTAACAGATTGGGCCATCCATTTAACCTCTGTATCTCAGTCTATTTTCCTGTACAATGGGTGACATTTTTACCATTTTCACAGTTAAGGTATACTATGTTTAATTGTTATTAATTGTATATGCATCTTAAAACTTTTACATATGCCAAATTATTTACACTTAAAAATGAAAATGATTCAATAATTCAAACCACAGTTAGCTTATTTATGCAGCTATTGAGCAGCTATAATAATATAGACAGAACTTGGTAATTATACATGAACATGTATTTTAAACAAGGTAACAGTTTCTAGGACACATGGGATGGTCTACTGATTAAAAAAAAAAAAGCACAGCTGATAACCAAAGCATGAGACAAGTCAGTAGTGATATTTGAAGTACACAGAAAAAAATTTTCCTCACTCTTGAATTTGGGGGCCTAAAATTCTACCTTATAGTATATAACTGCTTAGGTTGCTCTTAGGTTGGAAGAGTCTACCACATACAGAGGGTTCATGCACCTGACCATACTCCTTTAGGAAAAATATAAACACTAGTACCCACTGGGAATGAAGATGTACACAACAGGGGAGGGAAAGAGAGGAAGAAAGGAAGCCTGCAAGGAAGTCATGGAAAATCCACTTTCGTAGGGACACCCTCATTAAATGTCTAATTCCATATCATCATTGAGGAGGAATACAAGTTCTTCCTCCTGGCCTTCTCTCCCATCCAGAAGACAAATGAGCACGGCTCCCTTAACTAAATATTTATCTGCTAGAGACTGAGTCATTCAAAAGAAAACTATTACAGTGGTAGAGAGTGAGCTTAGAATTTAATTATACATCCCTGATCACCCCACAATCCAGCAGGTGGGGCCCATGAAGATTAGATCACTGAGAAAAATAGGTAACATTTCGATGCACAGCTGAATATCATTATGAGTAAATTCACAATCCTGCTCTATCTGTAAGCATCCCCCACCCCCCCTGCCCATGAGCCAGTGACTCCAAGCACCAAGCTCCTGAGTCATCCTTGTACTAAACATTTGGATTCATCTGCCAACGTAAGCCAGGGTCCTGTGTGCCTTGGATGAGCTCCTGGGCATCTGTCTCCCCACTTTGGTGTCAGCCTGGTTTTCCTTTCATGCTCGGAGACACCCAATTTAACCCCCTACCTACTTCCTAAGGGTGCCTAAGGACCGACCTTGAACCCACGTTCCAAATAATATATAAAATACATGGTTTCCTCAGGTAACCAAGAGTCTGCCTCTATTCTAACAAAATATTACTGCTTCTCAGAAAATCCCCACCTCACACCAAAAACATTTTCTGTGTTCTCTTGAATGCTCAGAATTGGCTTACTGACTTTCTGCAGCCAGAAGGAACTTGATTTTAAGCGTTGGCTATAGTTTATTTTGTACCATGTCAAATCTTGCGTGCACAATCTCACTTAATCTTCACCTGGCCTAACTATGCGTATGTCTCCACTACAAAGATGAGAAAACTGAGGCTTTAGAGAGGGCTATGGGCTGCATGTTTGCATTCTCTACCCTCAAAGTCCTAAGTGGAAGCCCTAACCTTCAATGCATGGTATTTGGAGGTGAGGCCTTTGGAGCATAATTAGGTTTGATGCAGTCAGGAGAGAGGAGTCACCATGGTGGGATTAATGTTCTTATGAGAATGAGATGGAGTCTGCTTTCTCCCCCATGTGAGGACAGAATAAGAAGACTGCCATCTACAAGCCAGCCATGATGGCGCCGTGATCTCAGACTTTCCAGCATCCAAAATTGTGGGAAATAAATGCTTGCTGTTTAAGCCATCCTATAGCAAACTAAGGCAGAAGTTAAATAACGTATCCATGATTGTTCTGTAGGTGACGGTGAACCTAAAAGTTGAAGCCATTGTCTGACTCCAAACCTGAACCTATAAACAAGGTACTCACCTGCCTCACCCGTGGCGTGTTGATTTCCAGTGATATTGGGAGGCTTTTGGCCTGAGAAGCACTCCAAGTGTAAGGAATTGGCCTATGTCAGCCCTAGTTCAACCCTAAAGTGCCTCAGGCACCACAGACATTTCCCTGGAAAGAAGAAAATAAACCAGTGTGGTGGCTCTTGCTGCTTAATGAAGCTTCCAGAGAACTGTGCAGCCCCAGACTTTACTTGCACAGGAGTCTCCTCATAGCCTTGATGGTCAAACGGAGGATGTTGCCTATATTTGCCCCAGAGGGCTCAATATTCCTAAGATGGAGATCACTGTGGCGACTACACTGCAGCCCCTAAGAAATTCTGAGTGTACCAGAAACCCGGCAGTCAATCAAATATCGATTTGCTTACTGTTTGTCTCCCTCTCTAGAACATGAGCTCCATGGGCACAGAGATTTTGCCTTATTTATTGCTGTGTCCTAGGCACTATCAACAGTGCCCGCCATGGGGTCAATATTCCTGAAAAGTGAATCCTTGACCTCCCAGAGAGAAGGGGAATGTGATCCAAGTCCTTTAGACTAAGATCTTTTTTGTTTTTTTAAGATTTTTTTTTTTTCAAGCTGTCTTCCTGGGTAGAGTGCTGTAGCATCACAGCTCACAGCAACCTCCAATTCCTGGGCTCAAGCAAGTCTCCTGCCTCCGCCTCCCAAGTAGCTGGGACTACAGGTGCCCACCATAACGCCTGGCCATTTTTTGGTTGCAGCCGTCATTGTTGTTTGGCAGGCCTGGGCTGGATTCGAACCTGCCAGCTCAGGTGTACCTGGCTGGTGCCTTAGCCTGTTGAGCCACAGGCGCCGAGCCATAGACTAAGATCTTAAAGGCTTTCAGCTACTTCAATTCCAACACCTGCGGTAGCATGGGTGACTGGCACCACAGTGAGCCCGGACTGCTTAGGGGGGGAGTGGTGTCCAAGATGGTTCAGACTGAGAGCAGGACAAGTGACAGGGGTGGGACAGCAGCAGTGTGGAGCTGAAGTGGGAGAGTCAGAGCCTGGCTGGGGGCGAGTAGGGGCCTGAGGAGACCTGAGGTCTCAGAAAGCCCAGCTGCCCATGATGCTGCCATGCTCTGAGTTATTGGAGAAAAGGAAAAGGTCAACAATTCCCTCTGGATTTCAGCTCATCCCCTGGGTACAAATAGGAGGAAAAGAAGTTGCCAGAGAACTGGACTGAGGACACAGTGCACGCCAGGCTCTAATCCTTACCTGCACCGGCTCGTGTAATCCTCACACCAACAGCCGATCTGGAGAGAGGCTAGGCCGTCAAGGTGACCTGGCCAGTGGCAGAGCCTGGATTGGAGCCTCAGTAGACTCATTCCCGGACTGTGGTTCTCCAGTAAGGGTGAGGTCCCAAGAAGGTAATGGCATCTATCTGCAGAACCCTAAGAGTATGCCTGGATCAGACAAAATGTTGATGGTGATTTAGGCTGATGATGGCAAATATAATGGGTAGTGGTGGAGAAAACAAAGAGTTTATACACAATAAAAAGAAAGTTCTCATCAAAAATACACTACTGGGACCTGATCAAACTAAAAAGCTTCTGCACTGCTAAGAACACAGTAACTGTAGCAGGCAGACAGCCTGCAGATTGGGAGAAAATATTTGCAGGTAATTCCTCTGACAAAGGTTTAAATAACCAGAATCCACATAGAACTCAAATGTATTAGCAACAAAAGAACAAGTGATCCCATCTCAGGGTGGGAAAAGGACTTGAAGAGAAATTTCTCTAAGGAAGACAGGTGCACGGCCTACAAGCACATGAAAAAATGCTCATCATCCTTAATCATCAGAGAAATGCAAATCAAAACTACCTTGAGATATCATCTAACTCCAGTAACATTACCCCACATAACAAAATCCCAAAACCAGAGATGCTGGCGTGGATGTGGAGAAAAGGGAACACTTCTACACTGCTGGTGAGAATGCCAACTAATATATTCCTTTTGGAAGGATGTTTGTAGGATACTTAGAGATCTAAAAATAGATCTGCCATTTGATCCTATAATTCCTTTACTAGGTATATATCCAGAAGACCAAAAATCACATCACAATAAAGATATCTGTACCAGAATGTTTATTGCAGCCCAATTCATAATTTCTAAGTTGTGGAAGAAGCCCAAGTGCCCATCGACCCACGAATGGATTAATAAATTGTGATACATGTCTACCATGGACTACTATGCAGCCTTAAAGAAAGATGGAGACTTTACCTCTTTTGTGTTTACATGGATGGAGCTAGAGCACATTCTTCTTAGCAAAGTATCTCAAGAATGGAAGAAAAAGTATCCAATGTACTCAGCCCTACTATGAAGCTAATCTATAGCTTTCATATGAAGGCTAAAACCCAATTATAGCACAAGAAATGGGGAAAGGGCTAAGGAAGGGGAGCGGAGAGGGAAGGATGGGTGGAGGGAGGGTAATTGGTGGGATCACAACT
>CAUYON010127016.1:0-19025 GCA_963573935.1 Arctocebus calabarensis | reverse complement strand
AACCTCCAACTCCTGGGCTCAAGCAAGTCTCTTGCCTCCGCCTCCCAAGTAGCTGGGACTACAGGCGCCCACCACAATGCCTGGTCATTTCTTTTTTTTTTGGTTGCAGCCATTATTGTTGTTTAGTGGGCCCAGGCTGGATTCAAACCCGCCAGCTCAGGTGTACATGGCTGGCGCCTTAGCTTGTTGAGCCTATCTACTTGACAGTTATCAGATAGGTTGGTGTTCAAGAGGAATGTCCAAGCTGAGGATATGGCTATAGGTTGAAGTCGAAGCCATGGAAATGGATGGTGTATTTCAGACAATGTACCAGGAGAGGAAAAGCAAAACGTTAAGGATGGAAACTTTGGAAATTCCGAAATTGAAGAAAGAATAGGAAGAGGGTGCCATGACAGAGATAGAGAAAGATGATCAAAATTCAGGGTATATCAACTTAGGCACCATTGACATTTGGGCCCTAAACATTGCAGGGGGATGTCCTGGGCATTTATTTAGCAACATTCCTGGCCTCTACTCATTAGAAGCCAGTAGCATTCTTCTCACTGTTGTACAACCAAAAACACTTAGAGATATCCCCAAATTTCTTCTGTGTGGGAAAAAAACTAGTCCTGATTGAAAGCCACTGATCAAATATGTACAAGGAAAACTGGAAACAAAGTATGCCATGAAAGCCAAGGGCTTGAAAAATGATTGGTAAAGTCATATACCTAAAAGATATTAGATAAAATGAGGACCCACAGGACCAATGTTCAGCCAGGAAGTCTTGGTGAACTCATTGAGAGCAGTTTCAATGGGATGATTGAGGAGGGACGCCAGACTGGCTGAATGTCCACACAACAAACAAATAGCCCATGATATTCATGAGGGCTGTTTGTTTGAATTAGATGATCCTTTCAAAGTTCTTACCAACCCTGAAATTGTGTCATTCCAGATGACCTCCAAGGAAGATCTTTTGTGATCTCTCATCCCTAGTCTGCTGGTGGCCCACCATATTTACATGTAAAATCAGCCATGTCTCTGCTTGCCGTACTCAGATCACAGGAAATAAAAATCCAGGGAGCTACTAATTAATATATGATCTGGACCCAGTAAGTGATGTAAATTAAAATATGGTTTTCTTTATGTCATCACACAACCAACAGTTAAGCAATAAAATTTTTACAGAGGTTGTCACTGTTTGCCCAGGCTGGAGTTCAGTGTCAAGATCATAGTTCACTGCAGCCTTGCTCTCTGAGCTTAAGGAATCCTCCTGCATCAGCCTCCTGAGTATTTAGTACTACAAGGGCATGGTACCATGCCTGGATAATTTTTTAATATCGGTAGGTATGGGATATTGCTCTGTTGCTCAGGCTGGTCTCAAACTTCTGCGCTCAGCCAATCCTCCTGCCTTGGCCTCCCAAAGTGCTGGGATTACAGGTATGATCCACCACAACTAGTCAACAATAAAATTTCTTTTATTATTATTATTTTTTATTAAATCATAACTTTGTACATTGATGCATTTATAGGGTTCAAGGTACTGCTTCAATATACAATATGAAATGCTTAGATTGAACTAAGTAATACATCCATCACAATTATACTCATTTCTTAATAGTTTTGAAAGCACCATTGCATCATGCACATTAGGCGAGGTCCCCCCAAATACTCTCCCTCCGCCCATATCTCCCCTCCAATCCCCTTTCTTGCCTCTTCCCTTCTACTTTCTGGACTATAGTTATGTTTAACCATTCATATGAGTGTGTAGGTGATTATATATTAATTTCATAGTAGTAGTGAGTACATTGGATACTTTTTTCCCCATTCTTAAGATACTTTACTAAGAAGAATATGTTCCAGCTCCATCCAGGTAAACATAAAAGATATGAAGTCTCCATCTTTTTAATGGCTGCATAGTATTCCATGGTGTACATATAATACAATTTGTTAATCTATTCATGGGTTGATGGGCACTTGGGCTGTTTCCATTATGAATTGAGCTGCAATAAAATTCTGGCGCAAATGTCTTTGTTGTAAAATAATTTTTGATCATCTGGGTGTATACTTAGTAGAAGAATTGCAGGACCAAATGGCAGGTCTACTTTTAGTTCCTTGAGTGTTCTCCAAACTTCTTTCGAAAAAGATTGTATTAGCTAGCTTTCCCACCAGCAGTGTAGAAGCGTTTCCCTCTCTCTGCATCTACGCCAACATCTGTAGTTTTGAGATTTTGTGATGTGGGCTAATTTTACTGGAGTTAGATGATATCTCAAAGTGGTTTGGATTTGCATTTCTCTGATGATTAAGGATGATGAGCATTTCTTCATGTGTTTGTAGGCCATGTGCCTATCTTCATCAGAGAAGTTTCTGTTCAAGTCTCTTGCCCACATAGAAATGGGGTTATTTATTCTTTTCTCATTGATTAGTTTGAGTTCTCTGTAGAGTCTAGTTATCAGACCTTTGTCGGAAGCATAACCTGCAAAAATCTTCTCCCATTCTGAAGGTTGTCTGTTTGCTTTACTTACTGTGCTCTTGGCTGTGCAAAAGCTTTTTAGTTTGATCAGATCCCAGTAAAGTATTTTTGGTGTTGCTTCAATTGCCAGGGGAGGGAGGGGTTCTCCTCATAAAATATTCTCCCAGCCCAATTTCTTCAAGTGTTTTCCCCCCGTACTCTCTTCTAGTATTTTTATAGTTTCATGTCTTAAATTTAATTTTTTTATCCAATAAGAATCAATTTTTGTTAATGGTGAAAGGTGGGGGGTCCAGTTTCAGTCTTGTACAGGTCATCAACGAGTTCAACTAGCACTATTTGTTAAATAGGGAGTCTTTCCCCCACTGAATATTTTTGATAGGCTTGTCGAAGATCAAATGATGATAAGTAGCTGGGTTCATCTCTTGGTTCTCTATTCTGTTCCTTAAATCTACCACTGTATTTTTGTGCCAGTACCATGCTGTTTTGATCACTAAAGATTTATAGTATAGCTTGAAGTCTGGTAATGTGATACTTCCTTATTCATTCTTATTTCTGAGTAATGTATTAGCTTGAAGTTTTTTCTGATTCCATATAAAATGTAGTACTATTTTTTCAAGTTCTTTAAAGTATGACAATGGTGCTTTAATAGGGATTGCATTAATAGGGTAGTATGGACATTTTAACAATGTTGATTCTTCCCAGCCATGAGCATGGTATGTTTTTCCATTTGTTAATATCTTCAGTTATTTCTTTTCTCAGAGTTTCATAGTTCTCTTTATAGAGATCTTTCACATCCTTTGTTAAGTAAATTCCTAGATATTTCATCTTCTTTGGCACTATTGTAAAAGGAATAGAGTCCTTGACTATATTTTCAACTTGACTATTGTTGACATGTATAAAAGCTACTGACTTGTAAGTATTGATTTTTGTATCCTGAGACACTGCTGTATTCCTTGATAACTTCTAAAAGTTTTGAAGTCAAGTCCCTGGGATTTTCCAGGTATAGGATCATATCAACAGTGAAGAGTGAGAGTTTGATCTCCTCTGACCCTATTTGAATACCCTTGATCACCTTCTTTTGCCTGATTGTGATGGCAAAAACTTCCATTACTATGTTGAATAGCAGTGGAGACAGTGGGCATCCTTGCCTCATTCCTGATGTGAGTGGAAATGTTTTCAATTTTACACCATTCAATATGATATTGGCTATTGGTTTGATGTAGATGGCCTCTATCAGTTTAAGAAATGTCCCTTCTATGCCTATTTTCTTAAGTGTTCTGACCATGAAAGGATGCTGGATATTATCAAGGGCTTTTTCTGTGTCAATTGAGAGAATCATATAGTCTTTGTTTTTTATTTTATTGATGTGATGTATTGTATTTATAGATTTGTATATGCTGAACCAACTCTGTAACCCTGGAATAAAACCAGCTTGATCATGGTGTATAATTTTTCTGATGTGTTGTTGAATTCTGTTTGCTAAGATATTATTGAATATTTTTGCATCAATATTCATTCATTAATGATAATGGTCTATAATTTTTTTTCTTTGTTGGATCTTTTCCTGGTTTGGTATCAGGGTAATATTTGCTTCATAGGATGCATTTGGAAGTATTCCTTCTTTTTCTATGCTTTGAAAAAACATTGTATAATATACGTACTAGTTCCTCTTGAAAGGTTTGATAGAATTTGGATGTGAAGCCATCTGGTCCTGGACTTTTTGGGGGGGAATATTTCATATTGATACTATTTCAGTGATTGATATAGGTCTATTCAAGATTTCTAATTCTTTCTGGTTGAGTCTAGGAAGGTAGCATCCTTCCAGGTATTGGCCCATTTCCTTCAGATTTTGATATTTCTGGGAATAGAGATTTTTGAAGTAATCATTGAGGATTTTTTGAATTTCTGAAGTGTCTGTTGTTATTTCTCCTTTATCATTTCTTTTTGAGGGGGAGGATTTTTTTTTTAATTAAAGCATAGCTGTGTACATTAATGCAATCATGGGATACAATGTGCTGGTTTCATATACAATCTGAAATATTTTCATCGAACTATTTAACATAATCCTTTATTGTTTCTAATAGATGATATTAGAGATTTTACTTTTCTATTTCCGGTTAAGTTGGCCAAAGGTTTATCAATTTTGTTAATCTTTTCAAAAAAACACTTTTTGTTTCATTTATCTTCTGAATGATTCTTTTCTTTGCAATTCTGCAAAGAATTAATTCATTTAATTCTGCCCTAATTTTGGTTATTTCTTTTCTCCTGCTGGTTTTGGGGTTGGAAAGCTCTTCCTTTTTCCATTGCTGGAGATGATTCAGTAAGTTGTTGGCTTTCTCTCTTTCTGTTTTCTTGATGAAGGCTTCCGATGCTATAAATTTCTCTCTTAGGACTGCCTTTACAGTATCCCACAGGTTTTGATAATTTGTGTCTTCATTATCATTTAGTTCCAAAAATTTGGTGATTTCCTTGTTAATCTCATCTTTGACCCAGCTATCATTCAGCCTAAGATTATTTAGTTTCCATGACTTTGTTTCAGTATGAAGATTCCTGTTGCTGTTGAGTTCAACTTTTATTCCATGGTGATCCAAGAAGATACAAGGAATAATTTCTACAATTTTTTTTTTTTGAGACAGAGCCTCAAGCTGTCACCCTGGATCGAGTGCCATGACATCACAGCTCACAGCAACCTCCAATTCCTAGGCACAAGCGAGTCTCTTGCCTCCGCCTCCCAAGTAGCTGGGACTACAGATGCCGGCCACAATGCCCAGCCATTTTTTGGATGCAGCCGTCATTGTTCTTTGGCGGGCCTGGGCTGGATTCGAACCCACCAGCTCAGGTGTATGTGGCTGGCGCCTTAGCCCATTGAGCCAAAGGTGTTGAGCCAATAATTTCTACAATTTTAAATTTGCTGAGATTAGACTTGTGTTGTAGGATATGACCTATTTTGGAGAATGACCCATTGGCTAATAAGAAGAATGTATATTCAGTTTTATTAGGGTGAAATGTTCTGTAGAGGTCTGTAAAGTCCATTTGTTCTAGGGTCAGGTTTAAGTCTAATATTTCTTTGTTTAGTATCTTCTTGAAGGATCTATCCAAAACTGTCAAAGGGGTGTTAAAATCTCCAACTATTATCTTGCTTAATTCAACTTAGTGCAACTATTAAGATATCAAGTTGTTCATATCCATTAGGGTCTACTTTATGAATTGAGGAGCACACTAATAGGGTGCATAAATGTTAATTATCAAAATCTCTTCATGTTCAAATATGTAGTGACTTTCCTTATCTTTCTTTAGCTTTGTTGGTTTAAAGCCAATTGTATCTGCTATTAAAATTGCAACCCCTGCTTTTTTCTGGTTTCCATTTGCATGTAATGTACAAGTCCATACCGTTATCCTGAGTCTATTTTTATCCTTTAAGGTAAGGTGAGATTCTTGTATACAACAGATATCTGGTCTGAGTTTATGTATCCAGTCAACCAGCCTGTGCCTCTTTAGAGGACAATTTAAACCATTCACATTTATTGAGAAAATTGATAAACTTGGTTGTGTTTTGGGTGTTATGATTTTCAGATGTCCAGTGGGTGTTTTTTGTCCTTTCACCACTGTGGAAGTTGAGTTTTGTTCAAAAATTTCTGGGTGAGTTTACTTTGGAGGTAGACCATTGCCTACTTTGGAGGTAGACCATTGCCCTGGTCATTGTGGAGGATGGGTCTGAGACTATCCTGGAGAGCTGGTTTAATTATGGCAAATGTCTTCAACATGTCTATGTCATTAAAGTATTTGATTTCTCCCTCACAAATGAAACTCAGTTTAGCTGGATAGAGGATCCTGGGCTGGAAGTTGTTTTGTTTTAGGAGATTGAAGGTCAATGACCATCTTCTTCTGGCTTGAAATGTTTTAGCTAAGATATCTGCAGTCATTTTGATACTTCTCCCTTTGTAGGTGATGCTTTCCTTATGTCTGGCTGCTTTAAGAACTTTCTCCTTCATCTTAACTTTGGCAAAGTTAACTACAATGTGTCTAGGAGATGCTTTATTTGAACCTTGCTGGGGTTCTGAAAGTGTCTGCTATCTGAAGTTGCAATGCTTAGGAAATTCTCCTCCAAAATCTCTTGGAGTAGAGCATCTATACCTTTAGGACCACCCTCTTCTCCTTCGGGAATTCCTATAAGATGAATGTTTGATCTTTGGGAGTATCCCACAACTCTCTCAGGGAATGATCAGTTTTTGCTCTCCACTCGTCTGCCTCTTTGAGTGCTTGGGAACTTTCAAAACCTTTGTTTTCAGTTTCAGAGATCCTTTCTTCTGCCTGATCAACTCTATTACTGAGGTATTCCACTGTATTTTGGAGCTCCTCAACTAACTTTTTCAATTCCTTGAGCTCTGCTATCTCTTTTCTCATTATGTCCATATCTCTAGTGACTTGGGCTTTGAATTCATTAATTCATTAATTCTTGAGACAACTTTAGAATTACCCTTTGGGATTCAATTTCAATCTTTTCTTCTATTCTATTTTTCTTATTGGCCATCCATATTCTGAATTTGATTTCTGACATTGCTGCCATTTGTCTATGCATGGCATCTTCAGTTGTATCTCCTTTGTCATTTCCGGGGGGCGGGGTGATCTACTCTGGTTATTCATGTTGCCAGAGTTCTTCTGTTGGGTCTGCACCATGTTTATTTTCCACTGTTTAGTTATTAGAGCTGATAGGGTAAGATTGAATTGAGGTTCCCAAGTAGTAGAGATAGCCTCTTACCAAAGCACTAGGCTTTGTAATTGTGGCTTATCCTTATAACCTTAAAAAGGTCCCTTTCAGAGTTTTGGCCCGAGACTCTGAGGAACTACTTGGTGAGGTAGCACATGCTAGCTCTGTTTTGATATCAGCCAAACTCTACCTTATCCTAAGAAACCACAGTATTAGGTTTAAATCTCCACTGTGAGGAGATACAAATAGCTGCAGTGCCCAGCCCCCACCCTTCAGTTCTTTTCTGCTACAGAACTTTGAAGGTCAACCTCAGAATGTCCCTGAGTGGGCAGCCCCAGACACGGGTTCCATTTAAATTATGTCAGGCAGTGCAAACCTTGCACAACAGAGAGGGATTCAAGGGTCTCCAACAGCACAATTGGAGCCAGGGATCCACACTCCCAGCTGCCAGACTCAATCCACACTGTTGCCCGCTTCTCTGCTCACAGGCTAAGTTGAAGCCAGAGGTCACACCCCCACCCACTGGTCTCAGTCCACACCCAGCTAGCCTCTGCTTGCCAGACCAGATAGTCAGGGAACCATGCCCCTGCCTGCCAATCTCAGTCCACTGCCTGGAAAGCCTCTGTTCACAGGTTCTGTTGGAGTCAGGGCAACGGGCCACCATCCGTTCTCAGCCCACACCTAGCTAGCCTCTGCTTTCCAGACCATGCCCCCAACTGCCAGTCTCAATCCACTGCATGGCAAGCCTCTGTTGGCAGGCTTTGCTAAAGTCAAGGTACTACACCCTGACCACAGGTCTCAGTCCTCACCCGGTGGTAAGCCTCTGCTCACCAGCCCTACTAGAGACGGACAATACCCTAGCCCTTAGATCTTGGTTCACACCCAGTAAGCCACTACTCAAGTGTTCTGTTGGAATCAGGGGACCACACCCTTGCTCTCAGGTCTCAGTTCATGCCTAGCAAGCCTCTGCCCACAGGACCAGCCCTATCTACCAAACTCAGTCCACATGGGGCAACCACTCTCCTGCTGTGGATACCATCAGAGATGGAAGTTCTGCACCTGGTCCCACTAGACACAGCCCAAACCAAGGATTAACACCACCACTGGCCAGGCATAGTCATAACCAGGGGACTGGTCCTCCTCCCACCAAGTGTCCCTTTCTTCCCACACCCTCTTTCTTCCCTGTTAGTCACAGATTCCATCCTTATGGTTGGTGGTCCACACTGTGCCCTGATCTCTCAGGACAAGACCACATACTCTGTGCTCTGTAGGGGGCCAAACTTCAGACCACCATGTGAGGGGGAAAAGGTGAACTGAGAGTTTGGACTTGTAGGGGAAAAATCTGTTCAATTTTATGCCTGGTGGGGTGATGTTTAGGTTCATAAGTGGGATCTCCCTGGAGAGAGAGACCTGGAGTTTAGCAGCTCTCTCCATGGAGGTGAAATGAGAGGTCTTTTGTTCCCTGCTCATTCACAGATAGCCTGAGGCAGGCCTCGTGCTTGGGGGAGGTGTTTCCCATCCTCTAGTCGATAGGCTTTGTACCTATAATTTGTTTTCTTGAATGGTCTTCCTTGGAGTTACAGCTTGCTGAACTTCTTACTTGGCTCAGCTCCACACCTTTGGCTTCCTAGAGTCTGATTCTGTCCAGTTTTTCTTCCACTGTTCAGGAGCCTCTGCCAAGGGTTGCTACCAGTCAGCCATCTTCCCAGAATTCCCAAAATTTCTTAGACCTTAAAGGCAGTTGTGGATTAGAGAGAGGCTGAGTTCATAAGTGAACCTGAAAGTGTCAGATTTAAAGTTGGTCTGAGAAGAAAGGGATGTGGGCCTTAAAAGTCACTCAGAGCCTGCTGGAAGTATGAATGCATTGTCCAATGTGACTCCAGACTTCATGGTGGGGGCTGGCTTGGATGAGGAGAGTCCTGTCTGCAGATCCAATCAGGGGGCTGGCATGCACTGAGAGTACCATGGGTTGCCCACATAGTAATTAGCTTACACAATTGCCAGCTATCTCCTCTGGATTTTGAACAACCTTACTTCTACGTGAGTAAAAAAGAAATTGAAAGCAACAATCAGATGTTTCAACTAAGTCAGAAAGAAAGTGTAGCAGAGATCCTTTTTTTAAATGTAGAATTAGGGGTGGCACCTGTGGCTCAGGTAGTAGGGCGCTGGCCCCACATACTGAGGGTGGCAGGTTCAAACCCAGCCCCGGCCAAATAGCAACAAAAAATAGCCAGGTATTGTGGTGGGCACCTGTGGTCCCAGCTACTCTGGAGGCTGAGGCAAGAGAATCGCTTAAGCCCAGGAGTTGGAGGTTGCTGTGAGCTCTGTGATGCCACGGCGCTCTACCCAGGGTGACAAAATGAGACTCTGTCTCTAAAAATAATAATAATAATAAATTAATAAATAAAAATGCAGAATTGAAAAATGAGGAACAAGAGTTTTATTCTTGGCTTAGTTACTAACCAAAGGAGAATCACCTCCTTTCTCTGAGCTTAGTTTCCACATTTGAAAAATGGGTGCTAAAGCCAGGCACAGTGGCTGACACCTGTAATCCCAGCGCTCTGGGAGGCAGCTGCAGATGGCTTGTTTGAGCTCAGGAATTGGAGATCAGCCTGAGCCAAAGTGAGACCCTATCTCTAAAAAAAAAAAAAAAAAAAGCCAAACGTTGTGGCAAGTACCCAGGAGGCTGAAGCAAGAGGATCACTTGAACCCGAAATGAGGTTGCTGTGAGCTACAATGCAATGGCACTCTACCAGGGGTAGAGACTCTGTCTCAAAAAAAAGATAAAATAAAAAAAGAAGAAGAAAAATTGCTTCTCTGAGTAAGAGGCATCTTGGGGGTAGAGTAGGGGGTTCGTGGTATGTGTTTCTGCTATTGAGGTTCATGTTACCCTTCTTAGTATGGCTTATCTAATTGGCTATCTTCACACACACACACACACAAGACTGTCACCACCTTGGCAGCAGGCACCAAGCCTCTCTTGATCACCACTGAACCCCCAACAGCCTGTCCTGCTTGATAAATATCTGTTGAAGGAATCAATGCTTCTACCTCTAAGAGGCAGCTCAAGGGGAAAGGTGGCTTAGTATAAATTTAAATACAGCGAGCTGAGATCAGAGCCTCTCATCTTTCTTTACTTCTTTAAATTTTTATAGAAGCCTAGCTACAGGATGTATAAGTGGCAGCATTTGAAATACTTTCCACACCTCTGACATGGATATCACTATTGTCTTGTCTTCTCACTTCCGGCCAAACCAAAATTAGAACCTGTATCCCAAGTCAGCTATTTTAAAAGAGAAAAAAATTTAGCACTACTAATCCTGCTGTCTCTCACCAACCCCAAGGACATTAACTTGCCTTGGGACACCAGAAACTGATGCACTGAGGCTTAATGAGAAAGGGGATTTACTTTGGAGAGAGAAATGTTTTGTTCCTAGATAGAGGTGGTGGTTGCACAACATTGTAATGTAATTAATGACACTGAATTGTTCACTTTAAACTGGTTAATTTTATGTTATGTGGGTCTCACCTCAATAAATTATTAAAAAATAAAAAAGATAGCACCTAAAATACATTTTTCCTGTGAATTTGCTGTTTCAAAAACACCCCACTTTATTAAACATTTACTGGAATACAAAACTGAATTCCAAATTAAATAATTCCTTTGGAGGAAGGCCCAGAAAAAGAATATAGAGCTGTTTATAACTCATTGTTAATTTGCAAATGATGCTGAACCTTTGCCATGCTTCTGCATAATGTGGCTCAGTCAAGTGTTTGGTAATGAGCAATTTATTCGGAGCCATTTTTCCAAAATAAAGGATGCTATTCATGAAATGATTCTTTCAGTATTTATAATTATATGCCAATCTCTGGTTTTCAGTTTATAGGAAGACTCTTTTTTTTCGAGACAGAGGCTCACTATGTCTCCCCGTATAGAGGAAGACTCTTTTTTGAAAGGCCTGATTTATGACTTAAGAACCTGAAGTAGCCCAAGAAAGCTTCTCTTTGATGATTGATCATTTCTCCTCAAATCCAATGTTTTTAGGGCAATGTAATAGTTTTTGAGGGCTTCCATAACAAAATAGGGTCTTAAACACTAGAAATTTATTTTCTTACCACACTGGAGGCTGGAAGTCCAAGGTCAAGGTTGTGGCAGATTTGTTTTGTCCTCAAGCCTGTCTCTTCTTCATGCAGATAGGCTTTCCCCTATGATGGCCTTTCCTCTCCATGCTCATACCACGTGTCTTTTCTTGCATCCAGATTTCCTCATCTTTTAAGGACACCAGTCAGATTGGGCCAGGCCCCACCCTAGCAGTCTCATTTTAACCTAATCACTTCTTTAAAGTCCCTGTCTCTAAATACAATCACATTCTAAGGTACAGGAGGTTAGGGCTTTAATATATGAATTTTGGAGAAACACAATTCAGCCAACAATAAGCTGTTTCTAAACTAACCCAACATATTACAGAAGTTTCAAATAATAGTGCAATATTAAAATAGATTCAACCTTTACTATTGGCAAAGCCAGGCAGTTTCATGATATTTTTCTCATTTTGCTTCTGTAGCCAAGAGAAAAAAGAAAGAAAGATTTTAAATAGCATAAAGACGCTTTTGCTTTCCTAGGGTCTAATGTTTTTTTTTTCTTTTTCTAGGCAATGTATAGTTACTAATAAAGTAATCCTAGTGAAGTTCTCAATAATTTAAGTACCCTTTTAAGTACATGATGTATTGTAAGTTTAAGTAGATGAATTTTAGAAGATCTAGATCTTACTCACATTCTGAAATACATGATCATTCTGAGGTGATTCCCCCTTGTAAAATGGGAATGATACTCATCTCTATTACTATGAAGACATAAAAATAATACATAATAAAATTGGTTCTAATTTATGCAATACGTCATTAATACAAAGTGAAATAATTAATAATGCCACCCAGTACAACAAATGAGAATGATGCAATTAGGGAAGAAATAAATTTGTGATAGAAAACTTCTCAATTTTTACCTAGCCTTTACATTTTCAGCTTAGTTTTATTTCAAGAATAATTGAATGAGTTTAGAAAGAGTAGTGAAATATATGTATATGCCATGAAGCAAGCTGCTCTTTCCATTAGCTAAGAAAATAATCTGGAGGTGGGGTTTAGGAAGGAAAGAAACTCAACTAGATTCTAATTTCGTTTTTCCCTCTATGTACACTTTTTTTGTTTTTTCGTTTTTTTTTTTGCATGAATTTGTTTGGACTCAATCAGCACTTCTTTTGTATAGGAACTGTGTGATATGAAAGGGATTGGAGAATTGGGCAAATGTCTATGGCAACACAACGTTCTAAGGAATGACAGTGCACATCAGTCTCTGTTATCTGATGGCAAACGAGAGGAACTGGATGCCTGCCTGGAGAAAGGTGGCAATCAGCTTCAATTTGTCTTCTGTAAATAAGGATTTGTATTCTTCCAATGGAAGTTCAAAGCTTTTCATTTTTGTCTTTCTTATCTGCATAAATGCTCACCAAGGAAGCATTAGATATAAAGAAGATTCTCACATCTCGTAATTGCTTATTCTTTTCTCTCTTGTTAGCTATACATTGTGAATACTGTATGAAGGCTGGGTTGCTAACAATAATTATTTTAATCCTGCTTTATTATTCAGTTTTGCAAATGTCAGTCCCCATATGTCTCTGCTTCTATACCTAACTTTGAAGGTTATATATAGGTAAGATAAAGATACACATATTGCCGTTTTCAATGAACTAATAATTCCAATGTTACAGAGACTCTTCCAGGGAATAATAAAAGGAGGAATAAGTCCTAAGTCACTTCATAAATGTAATAACCTCAACCTCAAAATAAGATGAGTCATATACAAGAAAAGAAAATTCTGGCTGGGATGGTGGCTCATGCCTATAATCCCAACACTCTGAGAAGCTAAGGCAGGTGGATTGCCTGAGCTCACAAGTTCAAGACCAGCCTGAGCTAGAGTGAGACTCCCATTTCTAAAAATAGCTCTGTGTTGTGGTGAGTACCTGTAGTTCCAGCTGCTTGGGAGGCTGAGGCAAGAGAATGGCTTGAGCCCAAGAGTTAGAGGTTGCTGTGAGCTATGATGCCAGGTCATTCTACTGGGGGTGACAAAGTGAGACTCTGTATCAAAAAAAAAAAAAAAGAAAGAAAGAAAGAAAGAAAAAGAAAAGTCTAGACCTATTACATCATGCACACAAAAATAAGAATTACAAACAAAATACAGGTATCAGTAAACTATACCCTATACATCATGACCAAGAAAAGTAAGACTAGTTTAGCATTAGAAAAATGTACTAGTATATTTATTAACATCTATTGATCAAAGAAGAAAAAAATCAAATTATAAACCCAATAGGCTCAGACAAAGGATTTGATAAAATAAACATGTACAACAAAAATTCTCATCCATCTCAGAATGAAAATGAGCTTCTTTAACCTGCAAAGGGATGACTACAAAATCTCTACCCCAAATACCCTTCACAAAGGTGGAGTATGTTACAAGTCTGCCCACCCTCACCATTCCTATTTAGCATTATATCAGAGATGCTAGCCAGCAGAATAAGATGTGGAAAATACATCAAAATTACTAATATTTCTCAGAAAAATAAAACAAGACTTTTATTTGAAAATGATACAATTGCTTACCTAAAAAAGCCAAAAGAACCTACTGACAAAAGACTAAAATTAATAAGTACAACTTATAAGATTAAAAGACAGCTGTAAAAGTATGAAATATCTGATATTGTTTTTAAAAGAGATACCATTTATAGAAGCAAAAGCAACTACACAGATACCATTTGAAAAGTCAAAACCTGTGAGGTACTTTAAAATAAATCTAGCAAAGTATGTTCAAAACATTATGAAGAACATTGTAAAATGTTTTAAAGGCATTTTAAAAAAAAACTTAAGTGAAGAAATATGCCCCATTTGTGGATAGGAAGACACTATATCATAAAAATTTCAGATCTTCTAATGTGACCTATAGATTCAATGCAATTCCAGTCAAAGAACTTAACAAGCTGATATTGAAATATATATGAAAGAAAAAAGACCTTCCAAGATAGAAATCAAATTGTAAAGATTTGTCATCTGGAAATCAGGATTTACTTTAAAGCTATAAGCATTAATGAAGGCAATGAGATACTGGCATGAGATTAAAAAAAAAAAAAAAGGCCCACATACACCTCGAACCTTGTTACATGATGGAAGTGGCCATGTAGACCAGTGGAAGGATTCCAAACCTATCCCATACATTTAAGAAAAAAGAAAAAAAAATCAATTACAGATGGATTAAGGATTTTTTTTTTTTTTTTTGCAGCTTTTGGCCAGGGCTGGTTTTGAACCCACCACCTCCGGCATATGGGGCCAGTGCCCTACTCCTTTGAGTCACAGGTGCTGCCCTGGATTAAGGATTTTTAACATGAAAAACACAACCTGAAAACTTTCTGGGATAGGAAAAAAATTCTTTTTTTTTTTTTTGAGACAGAGTCTCACTATGTCACCCTCAGTAGAGTGCTGTGGCATCACAACTCACAGCAACAACAAACTCTTGAGCTTAAATGATTCTCCTGCCTCAGTCTCCCAAGTAGCTGGGACTACAAGTGTCCACCACAACACCCAGTTATTTTTTGGTTGCAGTTGTCATTGTTTAGTAGGCCCAGATTCCAACTCTCCACCCTGGGTGTATGTGGCCGGTGCCCTGCCAACTGAGCTACAGGTACTGCCAAAACAATTCTTAATAAGAGACAATATATGTAGATAATTAAGGAAAGTATTAACAAATCTCACTGCACTAAAATTAAGAACTTCTGTTAACAAATACATTATAGGAAAGCACAAAAATAGGTCACAAACTAGGAGTGAGCAGATGTGTATAAAGCAAGTAAGCCACAAGGGATTAGTATTCAGAACATATTTAAAATTATGTCAATAAGCAAAAGACAATTCAGTATAAAGATGAGCAATAACAGAACATATAAAAAGGAGAAAAATATAAATGACCTTTCACAGAAGAGAACACACATATAATTATAGCAAGCATTTTAAAAGATGAAAAACTTCACTAATAATCAGGATCATGTCAATTAAAACAAATCAGGTGCCATTATATTTCTTATAGATTGGCAAAAATTAACACATATGAAAAAAATTGGTGAGGATTTTAAACAAAAGAAATGGGGCTGGGCCCAGTGGCTCATGCCTATGATCCTCTGGGAGGCTGAGGCTGGTGGATTGCTTGAGCTCACAGGTTCGAAGCAGCCTGAGACAGAGACTCCGTCTCTATAAATAGCCAGGTCTTGTGGCAGGCACCTGTAATCTCAGCTACTTGAGAGGCCAAGGCAAGAGAATCACTTGAGCCCAGAAGTTTGAGGTTGCTGTGAGCTGTGATGCCGTGGCACTCTACCAAAGGCGACAAAGTAAGACTCTGTCTCAAAAACAAACAACAACAACAAAAAATCAGAAATGGGGTGCTGCCTGTGGCTCAGTGGGTAGGGCACCAGCCCCACATACCAAGGGTGGCAAGTTCGAATCCGGCCCCGGCCAAACTGCAAAAAAAACCCAAAAAACTGGGTATTCTGGCAGGTACCAGTAGTCCCAGCTACTCAGGAGACTGAGACAAGAGAATTGCCTAAGGAGTTTGAGGTTGCTGTGAGCTGTGACACTACAGCACTCTACTGAGGGTGATAAAGTGTGATTCTGCCTCTTCAAAAAAAAAAAAAAAACAGAAATGCTCTTTTAGTGTTGGTGGGAGTGTAACTGAAAACTATTCGAAAAACAATTTGGCCCTATCTGGTAAGGTAGGAATGCTTATTCTCTAGGACCAAGAAACAGGTACAAAATGATTTATATCCATATTATTTATGAGAGAAAAACCAAAAATTAACAAACAGACAAAAAATATGCAAATTAATAGGTAAATGGATTTTGTGAGTTTTTTGAGACAGGGTCTCTGCTCTTTTGCCAAGCTAAAGGGTACTGGCACAATCATAGCGCACTGCAGCTTTGAACTTTCAGGGCTCAAGTAATCCTCATACTTCAGCCACCATAGCAGTTAAGACTACAGGCATAAGCCACTGTACCTGGTAGATTTTAAAGATATGGCATATTCATATGAGCTAATCGTATACAGCAGTAAAAGAGAGACATTAACATGGTTAAATCCTAGAATCATGACATAGGGTGGCACCTATGGCTCAAGGAGTAGGGCGCCGGCCCCATACACTAGAGGTGGTAAGTTCAAACCCAACCCCAGCCAAAAACTGCAAAAAAAAAAAAAGAATCATGACATTGAGTGAAAAAAGCAAGTCACAGAAGACTTCTTAGAATATGAACAAAATTCAAGAACAAATCAAACTAAATATCTTGCAAAAGATACTTTATTTGTTTGCTAAAGCTGCCATAACAACGTGCATTAAACAGGAGAATATTATTTTCTCCTAATTCTGGAGGCTAGAAGTCTGACAGCAAGATGTCAGTACAGTTGGTTTCTTTCAGGGCTCCTTTCCTTAGCTGTGGATGGCTATCTTCCCCAAGTGTCTTCCCATGGTCTTCCCCCTGTACACGTTTGTGCTCACATTTCCTCTTATTATGAGGACACAATTTATATTAGATCACAGACTACTCATGTGACCTCATTTTAACTCAATTACTTCTTCAACAAAACCATCTCCAAATACTGTTCTATTCTGAGATACTACAAGTTAAGATTCCAATATATGAATTTGGTGGGAACACAATTCAATCCACAATGAATATGTACATATGAGTAAAACTATAATGAAAGGGAAAAAAGATAAATCAAAATAGTAGATCTTCTTGGGGACTGAGGGAAAGATAAGAACTAAGAAGGAACATGTGGGACAGTCCTGTGATATTTGCAAAGCTCAGCTTATGTGAATATCCTCATGTTCACTTATTATATACATGACATAATATATTTTGTATTTTTGAAAATTTAATAATAATAAATCTTTTTAAGAAAATGAAAAAGAAGATATGTAAGTCAGGATGGCTTTGGTGCATCAGAAATCCAACCAACTAGCTCAAGTGCAAGGGAGAATGTATTGAAAGTCAAGATGGCTGAAACTTGAATGGATGCCAAAACTCAAATTTTGCAATTGGGCACCTCACTCACTCACTCTGTTCTCACATTTATGCTTCCTTCCACCCACCAAAAGAAAAACCCAAAAAGTTCCCTTGGGTTTGAGTACAAATTTTGGTTGTTTCCCCTGAAGAATTTTCACTGTTAAATTATCATTCCTTTTAAAAATTAAGATTTCTTTACAATGAAATAGTATATTAGAGTCCTGGGTAAGTTTTTAGACCTTGCCAATGCTTTTAAATGTATAACTATGTGGCATTTCAGGTTCAAGTTATGGTTTTCATATTTCTGTGGTTAATTCATTTCAGACAACATTCACTGAAAAGAAAATGGTGAAGGCCTGTAATCCTAGCACTCTGAGATGCCGAGAGAGGCAGATTGCTTAAGCACATGAATTCGAGACCAGCCTGAGCAAGAGTGAGACCCCATCTCTACCAAAAACGAAAAACTGAGGCAAAAGAGTCACTTGAGCCCAAGAGTTTGAGGTTGCTGTGAGCTATGATGTCATTGCACTCTACTGAGGGTGACAGAGTGAAACAGAAAGAAAAGAAAAGAAAATGGTGAGTAATGTTACCTAGGTCCTCAGTTTCATAGTCTTGTAATTTTGAAATATCCAGATGTGGCTAAATATATAAAAAATGCAGAAAGTAAAATTATGCATTAATTGTGAAAGTGCCATAGTAGCTCATCTTCTAGAAATTAGTGCCTTGCCAGAATTAGACAACAAATTCTAAAGTTTGTCTTTGTTTCTCCTTGGGAATATCTATAAAAAAGTAGAAAAAAGTATATAAAAGACTAGATGATAGAATGTTTGAATTGAACTCTTGAACTGGCAATGTAATCAGTCTCAAAAGTCCAGTCTTAAAAATGAATTTTTATACTCAGAAAAAAATTAATTTATCAAGAAAAGAGAAACAAGGACACTCATATGATGAAACCAAACTCTTTTGGTTTGTTGCTACAATAATATTAAGTCCAGATGATCTCAAGCAAACTTGAAAAGAGAATACCTGAGAGCTTTCTTACTTCACAAGCTGATGGTATCTGTACTTATCTGAAGGGATGGTAAACAAGGTGACACAAAATGTTCTCATTGATGGTGGAAAAATTATTCAAGAAGATTTGAACAAGCATCCAGAGGAATAAATTGGATTATTTTTCTCCTCTTTTCAATTCTTGAGGACACAGTATTTGGCACACTGGCATAAGATGGAAAGAAATGTTGAAAAGTAATTATATAATACAGTCAGCAGACATTTATACACAGTATGTATCTGGGACTTTCTTTATGGAGCACTCACAATTTGTCATGGACTACATGACAACCATAGCATCTGAAGTTCCTTTCACATTTTGCTCTGGTTCCATTGAATTTAACTAGATCAAAGACTGCTCTATAGATCATCGGCTGATCTGCTTTCTGTCTGGGACTGGGGAGAGAGTGTGAATTGGATCTCAGTTACTTTTGCAATTGGATTTTTGAGATCGATTGGCTTGCCTATCCAACAACAAACATTTTATATTCTAGTCATTTACACATGATTACTGTTTTTTCAGGTTATCGTTGTTCCAAAACAAAAACATAAATTTTAAAGGGAACTTTTTTTTTTTTTGAGACAGAGCCTCAAGCTGTCACCCTAGGTAGAGTGCTGTGGCATCACAGCTCACAGCAACCTCCAATTCCTGGGCTCAAGCGAGTCTCTTGCCTCCATCTCCCAAGTAGCTGGGACTACAGGCGCCCGCCACAACAC
>CAUYON010127014.1:0-10095 GCA_963573935.1 Arctocebus calabarensis | reverse complement strand
ATCATCTAACTCCAGTAAGATTAGCCCACATAACAAAATCCCAAAACCAGAGATGCTGGCGTGGATGTGGAGAAAAGGGAACACTTCTACATTGCTGGTGGGAATGCAAACTAATATATTCCTTCTGGAAGGATGTTTGGAAAATATTTAGAGATCTAAAAATAGACCTGCAGTTCAATCCTGCAATTCCTTTACTAGGTATATATCCAGAAGACCAAAAGTCACATCATAATAAAGATATCTGTACCAGAATGTTTATTGCATCCCAATACATAATTGCTAAGTTGTGGAAGAAGCCCAAGTGCCCATGAATGGATTAATAAATTGTGGTACATGTATACCAAGGAATATTATGCAGCCTTAAAGAAAGATGGAGACTTTACCTCTTTCATGTTTACACGGATGGAACTGGAACATATTCTTTTTAGCAAAGTATCTCAAGAATGGAAGAAAAAGTATCCAATGTACTCAGCATTAATATGAAGCTAATTTATAGCTTTCATATGAAGGCTAAAACCCAATTATAACACAAGAATATGGGGAAAGGGCAAGGGAGGGGAGAACAGGGGGGAGGATGTGTGGAGGGAGGGCTATTGGTGGGATCACACCTACGGTGCATCTTAGAAGGGTACAGGCGAAAGTTACTAAATGTAGAATACCAACGTCTATGTATAGTGATTATGAAAATGCCATGAAGTCTATGTTAAATAGTTCAATGAAAATATTTCAGATTGTATATGAAGTCAGCACATTGTGCCTCATGATTGCACTAATGTACACAATTATAATTTAATAAAAATTTAAAAATAATAATCCTTTCAGATGAACTGGCACAATTAGAATGTTAGAGAGCCATTAGAACTAAATTGATGGCTGCTATGCACATCATTCAGTAGTAATTAAATTGTTGGTGAGAGTTTATGGGGGTTGAGTATGCCAGCCTGTTACTGGCTTTTAATAATGGTGCACTGTGTTCCTGTTTGATGTGGATTTTGTGAAGAATTTCACAGCTGGACAGTATTTTTTAATTTTCTCTGTTCATAGCCCATCATGTTAAAGAAGACCTAGAGAACACCAAAGCAGAAAACAGATTGTTTAAGGATTAGGAATTGCAATATTGTCTTGTTTCTGCTAAAGAAAAGATGATTTGCTTGCTTTATGATACTTTAATATCAGCATTAAAAAAATTCAATGCTCATTAGCATTATAAAACTTATAAGGACTCCATATATTTTATATTAGAGGGAGAGGGAAAGGGGTTATATTGCAGAAATCAAAAGACAGAAAGCAAAAGCAAAATCAATTCTTTCAAGCAGCAATACAACCTGGCAATAGTCTCAATTAAACAACTTATAAATCAACTCATATACTCAAGAAGAAAAGGGAAGCCATTCAGTGATGTAGAAGTGGTGAAATAATGTCAAAGTTGTAGTATGCTTAGACACCAGGAATGTTTCAAAGTTCAAACAATTGCCCCTTTCAAAAGAAACCATTACTGATTGTCAGCAAGAATCAGCCTTCAACTTAAAAGGACAACTTCATGCAAAACTTCCAAAGGAAAACATATGTTATTCAATTACTTTGGATGAATCAACTGATACTGCTAACTCAGTACAGGCTTTATATTTCACTTGCATCTTGACAGAAGACTTTCTTTGCTGCTAAGAGTTACACACTTTGGACACTCTTGAGAACAGAACATGAGGAATAGATATAATAGCTTCAATAACTTTCAAGAACAATGCTGTGAAATTGGATGGACTTTGGTAAATTTAATAAGTGTATGTACACATGGTGCATCTTCAAGGGTGGGAAAGCAGGAAGGAATTGTTGCACAGTTTAAATGTTAATAGATCCAGATCCTCTAATTTCTCTTCATTGTATCCTACATAAAAAAAAACTCCATGTTAAAGGTAATAGTTTAGGTGACAGTTTACAACAAGTTATAAGTACTGTTAACTATTTCCATGCAAGTACAAGACAGCATTGTCAGCTTTGTAACATGCCAAAGTTGAACAATGAGTTATTCAGCGTGGATATGCGGTATCATTCTAAAGGGCATTGGCTGTGGCAGGGACAAGTGTTTGTGAAAACAGTTAAATTTTATGAAGAACAAAATCAGCAATGTGAATTATTAAAAGATAATTTCCATAGAATGCACCATTTCTGTGTGATATACCAAATCAAAATAACTTGAATATTTCTTTGCAAGGTGAAACTAAATTTATATATGACATGAGGCAAAAATTACAAGCATTTAGAAAAAAAACTGTCTGTTTTTGAAAACACTTCTTTAAAAGGAAGTTTCAGATGAACATTATCCCCAGTTCCAAAGGTCATTGGTGAGCAGGAAGATATGAGGAAAATTTGAAGAATATGCAGCAGTTGTGGACCTATCGTTCATAATTGGAGAATACAAAGAAAGGTTCACTGACTTTCAGAACCATGATGTCACCCTCAAATTAACATTTCAGCCTCACTTGGTTGATATCACCAAGGCACCTAAAGAACCATGGATGGAATTTATTGTGATCTCAGTAAGAGGTGGTAAAAAAGACTGGGTAGAAGGAGGGTAATTGGTGGGATCACACCTATGGGGCATCTTAGAAGGTACGGGTGAAACTTACCAAATGCAGAATATAAATGTCTTAACACAATAACTAAGAAAATGCCATGAAGGCTATGTTAAGCAGTTTTGATGAAAATATTTCATATTGTATATGAAACTAGCACATTGTACCCCATGATTGCCCTAATGTACACAGCTATGATTTAATAAAAAAGAAAAAAAGAAAGACTCAATGGAAATATGGACAATGCAGTAGAATACCCACATCTTCAGCAACATGCCTGAAAAATGCTTTCTTTCTTTTCAATCACTTATTGCTTCAAATCTACATTCTCCTACTTAACCCAAATCAAGATCCCCTAAGTTTGCAAGTGCCTGAAATCCGTCTAGAGGATCAACTGAAACTGTGGACCTCCATGCTGCAACCAGTCAAATACTTTCTGAGAAAAAACAGACCCAATAAAATCATTAAAGGATTGACTTGAAAATTAACAAATGGTTTTCATGTTTTGAAATTATTAAGTACACAATAGATTTTTACAAAACGATGTACATTTTTAACTGTATCTAATAGAGGGTTCTTGAATGGGGGCTTATTTGATTCCCACTAAATTAATGCAACCTTCTGACATGAAATTGTTCCCTGTCCCTATTATAGAACAATGACAATTTTGAAGTGTGTGTGAGAATCTTTCAAGGGTTTAAGTTTTCTCTTTAAATGTGTATTTTTCTCGGTGCAAAGTATTGTTTGTTCTCTTTATTAATACAAGTATGCACTGAAGAGTTTATTTTATAATTCAAAATAATCATAATCAGGTGCTTTTTTAGAGGGGAGTTTATGAAGGTTTTAAAAGTCAATACCTGCTATGATTGTTCCTGTTTTCTAAGTTGGATGGTTCTCTGATCAGCCAGTTTTATGTTGGGAGCTGGCAGAGAGGCAATATGAGATCTATCTTTATCTGAAAGAAGTATTAAATTGAGCATTTTTGATTCCAGAAATTCCTCTTCTATATTGAAAACCATGCCAAGAGCAGATGTCCTTGGGACAAAGCCCAGCTAGGGATCATGTACCATCTTACTCTTTTCTTTGCTTACTGCTTTTTCAGTTGAAAATGTTCTTTCTTTTGCAAACAATTTACAATTTATTGTACATGACCAGGAAAATTGGGATTTATGTTCAACTTTTCAGGAACAATGCGATTTTGTAATTGAGGGAGAACTTGTATTACAGGTTGTAGATCCTTGATTTGTTCCAATTTTGTTAGGTAAATGTAGATAAGCTGTTGGTAACATAACATCCGTAAAGTGATTTAAACTGTTTTGTGCTGTATAAATCTAAGGTATTATATTTTTTCAATTAAAATGTAATAATATATTATTTTGTGTAGTAAGCTACCTGATAACCACATGAACTTTGAAACCAGGATCCCTGTTCTCAAGAAGCTACTGAGAGAATAAGAATATCTTTTAAATTAGACTACATTAAGAAAAATATTCCTGTAAACCCTTATAGAAAAATGAGTGCATGTGTTTTAAGGTTCCCTTGGCAACACAAATAAGGAATTATTTTTATGTTCATTAAAAACACTGTGTCACTCTGCAGTGTTTAAAGGGTTCAGAAATGGATGTTTAAAAGTGCAAATACTGTGTGACTTGGTAAACTTCTTGCAATACTATATTTTACAGAAAGTTGTAATGACTGATAATTTCAAAATTATCAAAAAGAGCATTGATTTCTAAAGTACATGGTTGTCAATAGATGATTTTTGCTACAGTAGAATTCTGTTACTGGCTATTAATCTGATGATGCTCTGTTATACTAACAACCGGTGGTTTTCATGAGTTTCTTTGCCCATGCAGACATCTGTGGATGTATCATAGGTACAGATATTTCAAAATGCAAAAACACATGTTCAGAAAGAGATTCCACCCACATGACTGCTGGGCAAGGTTTGCCCTCCATAATAATATTACTGCCCTCATTGATAAGATGACATATAAAATAAAACAATATAAAATAAAGCAATCCTTCTTTAAGACTGTAAAGGAAGAGAATATACTTCAAAATTGTATTTTATCCCTTACACAGTAGAACCTCCATAGTTGACCACCTCCTTAAGTTGACATAATTTTCATAGACTGGACGTGCACCACTTATACATATCAAGACTGTAGGCTTAGTTCTTTATGGTGACCACCTCCATATGTTGACCAATTTGTTTATAGTCCCTTGGGTGGTCAACTTACAGAGGTTCTACTGTATTCTCATTTATTTCTAGTGAAAAATCTCACTTAAACAATAGAAAAGTAAATAGCAATATGTTAGCTTCTTATCATTCTCATAACCAAAGTCTATGAGAATATTCCAAATAGGCATTTATTTTTATTTTTGATTTTTTTAGAGATGGGGGTCTCCCTATGGTGCCCATGATGGAGTACGGTGGCTACTCACAGGCATCACAGGGGGTCTCTCTATGGTGCCCATGATGGAGTACGGTGGCTACTCATAGGCATGATCAGTGGGGGTCTCTCTATGGTGCCTACAATGGAGTACAGTGGCTACTCACAGGCATGATCAGTGGGGTCTCCCTATGGTGCCCACTACAGAGTACAGTGGCTACTCACAGGCATGGTCAGTGGAGTCTCCCAATGGTGCCCACGATGGAGTATGGTGGCTACTCACAGGCATAATCAGTGGGGTCTCTCTATGGTGTCCACGATGGAGTATGGTGGCTACTCACAGGCATGATCAGTGGGGTCTATCTATGGTGCCTACGATGGAGTACAATGGCTACTCACAGGCATGATCACTGGGGTCTCCCTATGGTGATCACGATGGAGTGTGGTGGCTACTCACAGGCATGGTCACAGCTCATTACACCCTTGAGTTCTTGGCCTCAAGGGATCCTCCTTCAAGTCCCACCTGCCCCCAAACAAGCATTTTTAGTGTGAAGTTCCATATCTCAGTGGCATCGGGGATGGTAGTTGTGAGGAAACTCTATCCTTTTATCTTGCATTAAAGGTCTATCTTTTTTTTGGTTTTGTTTTCTTGGACATAATATCTCTACTCCGCTTATCAACACTTGGATTAAATTATAAGCCAAGACAGAGTCAAACCATAAATGTCACAAAATGAAGACATTTTGTACTTTTCCTTAGGGGATTTTCCCAAAGTAGTCTCTACTTTTAAATTTGCCAAAACAACATCATTTGTGTCCATTAGACGCCCAGTCCACAAGCCAATAGATCACACTGTCAGAGGCTTGGCTTGTTGGCTTTAAATTCATATTTTTCTATTGTTAACTCTCTGTCCCCCTCTCTGTGGACTGTTTCTTGGTGTTGCTGTGGCTGCTGCTACTGCCTGAATAAGACCCTCCGGGGTAGATATTTCTCTGTGGTCCTATCAGCACTTGTCATCATGGCCATCTTTTGGGAATATCACACAAGGACAAGGTGCTTCAATTGATTTTGATTATCTACTTTGGGATTCCAATACCCTTTCTGCAGAATAAGAAAAAATTATAGTCTGTTTTTGGGTGTGATGTTTTGCTGGGTCTTTTATCAGAATATTTTGACCTACTACCCTAGGATTTGGCTCCTGGCATAGCCTTGGGCACCACTAAGGTAAGTGGTTAAAGCCACAGCTTAACTTCCTCCCCTGCCAGCTGCACCGTGGTTTGCTGAAACCCCCAGTATAAATCAGCGTTATCCAGGCAGAGTTACTGTGACAACAAAAAGAAAACAAGCTATCATGACTCTACTATGGAATATTCCTTTTGTGTGTGTGTAAATTATAAATATTACTTTTTCTCCCCACCTTCGGTTTTTAAAATGTGGTTTCACATTTCATTTAATGCTAAATGGTTCATTACATAGAGTAGCAACTCAGTTCTCTTATTACGGTGTTATCTTTCACTTTGTCAAAATATGTCTACTTGATAAGAAATCTGACAGAAGTTGCTTATGATGGGATCACTAACAGCCATCAGTTTCTCTCTAGCAAATGAAACTGTAACCATGGTGACGGCCTTTTTTTGCCAGAATGAAAATGAGACAGCACTCTGCTACAGCCATTAGCAGAATACACAAATGTCCCTCAAGGCAAACATCTAAAGCAAATGGACTGCAAAGGAAGGAGCACTAATTTCTATTTATTTAGGATTTGTAAACCTAGCAGAGCAAGATATTAACAAAGGAACAAACAAAGAAAGCTTAAAAAATCCCTGCTGTTTGTGTTTTTCTTTTGGTTTATGAAACTCCTTGTTTCAAATCTAAAATACTATGGGCTGATTTTCCCACTCTAGCATTGAATAACACCAACAATGCACTTTTGGCTCTACCCTAGATATTTCATGAGTTTTTGTCCCCCACCCCTTGCATAAAGGGAAAAAGAACTTAATCAATAGGAAAAGTACTTTAAATGATAAGGCGTTCTCTTTTTTTGTAAAATGTGCATTTTAGGGAAAACTATCAAAAACGAGATACAAGATGTCCTTTTTCATAGACTTTAATTTTCAAAGAGGCGTGTTCATTCTGATAAGGTGCATAGAAGCTGATAATAAGTCTATTCTAACACTATCAGGAATCAGCCACAGACTGTCAAAGACCTTTCAAGTGTCAGACCCTTCTCACTGTCTCATTCACCATGAGACCATCTTGCTAGAAACTCCTGAGTGCATGCAGATTTTCTTTGACAGCCTGGCTCAGGTTAAGTTTCTTTAGCCATCTACGAGATGAAAAAAATGATTTTCACTCTCATTGAACTAAAACAAAATATTGCTTTAAAATAGTTTCTCGCTTGCTGTCTCTTTTTCACTCCTTCTTCAAAGCCTTTTTCTCTCCCTTACCCTCTTTCCTCTCTTCTCAAATTATTCCAACAACTGGCCAAAAATAATATCTTTCAATATAGTTTATTAAACGGAATCAGTTTACTTGCTACAAATGCTTACTTAATTTTTAATCTATGCCTTGACCAAGAGAGAAAATGACTTCAATAGTATTCTAGGATGCCTCCAGGAAGCTTCATAAAGGCCAATTTGTGTACACATTATTCCAGGATCCCTGCTACCACCTCTGGAAAGGCATAAAAATATCAGGTTCAGATAATGACATTTTTGGCCATATGTTATTTGGAATGTCTGAGTTAGTACATTCTAAAACCCATTTAAAGGGTTAGTCTAAAAATTAGTGGTATATTCACTGAATTAACCTCTAGAAATTTTCTTCTGTGTCATATAGATTCTCTGCAAGTCCATCTCTGTAATGTTTTACTTTCTTTATTTCCAGTTATGTGTCTGGGCAGGTCTTAGTACATTTTGTTTCCTGCCAACTTTCAGCATCTTCCTCAAGGCACTGAGGATTGAAGCTGAGTTGTTTTGGGCAAAGAAACTAGCCTCTGGCCAGATATTCATGAACGCATTCTTTTCCTCTTAAAGAGCAAGATATCTAAGGGACATGGATGTATCTCTAAAAGGCTTGTAAGCAATGGGAAAAGGAGGTTAGACATCGATTTTGAGTTGGGGGTAAAAGTTTAGTTCGTAGTGTTTCCTTCCCAGAAATCATTCTTTAATTTGACTGAGCTAATCACTTTGTGGTGGGAAGAAAGCAAAGATATATTAACTTGTAGAGTAAATTAGCTAATTTGTCAGCTAGCTTGCAACTTATTTGGAAAACTGTTTTATACAAAATATTTGTGTATAATTTCCTAAAGTACACATTGAATGCCTCATTTATGTAAGACCTGGTCTAGACTATCAGTAGCTATTGTGCCATAATAATAATAGCAATCAATATTTGTAAAGTGTCTCACAAATTCCAGGCACTGTGAGGTGGTAGGTGGACCACTCCAGGGGTTTAGTCGTAATCCAGATGGGACTAATAAAGTCTGCCCTTGGATAACAAAAGATGGTAGGAGAAATAGCTGAAGAATTAAAATATACAAAAGTTCGATAAATCTCAAGATTCTAGTATTTGCAAATCAAGCATAAAAATAAGATTTATCATATATCATTTGCTCCAGGAATGTCCGATGTGGTGTGATCGTAAAGCACTCAGATCAGTTTTTCAACCATTACTAGCTGTCCATGAGAGCAAGTTCGATACCTGCCACCTTTCTTGGTTACCTCCTTTGTTAAGTTGTGGATACAGCTGTCCTTTAGTATCTACAGGGGATTGCTTTCAGGACTCCAGTAGATACCCAAATTTGCGAATTCTCAAGTCTCTTATGTAAAATGAGACTGTATATTTTAAGTCATCTCTAGATTACCTCTCATATCTAATATGATGTTAATGCTATGTAAATAAGTATTGTCCTATATTGTTTTATCTGCATTATTGTTATCTGTTTTGTGCTTTTATTTTCCCAAGTATTTTCAACCCACAGTTGGTTGAACTTGCTGATATAGAACCAGTGGTTCCTGTGGGCCACTTACATAGTTGTCCCTGATATTTATTATCTTTTATCCAGAGAGTGAGACAACATTTTGAAGATACTGTTTGTATTATGTGCACTTTGCAGAGTAATTCTTTGAATTAAAATTATCAAAGTGATAATTCTCGAAAGTGATGTGGGAAGGAGCGTTAGCCAGAAGATGAGCTACTCCCTTCATCCACAGAGGAGGTCTCAGCACAACTCATAAGTGGAGGTCTCAGCACAACTCATCAGTGTGCTGGTCTACTTACCAGTCCTGTGCACCGAACAAGTGCCTCACCTTGTTCATTAGGAACAAACAGCTCCTGCTCCCACACCAACCCTTCCAGGGCCTACACTTTATATATCACCAATCTCCACTTTGAACCAAGGGGATTAAAAGCAGAAAATTAAACAGCATTTATAAGACAGCCACATGGACTTGTTTACTCCACCTTTGGCCTCTCCTGTAGAGCAAACACGGAAAGGGAATGGCACTAATCCCTTCTGTTCTTGGTCTATCCGAGCCCCACAAGCCTGAGCACCTTTCCTTTTCTGTTTTCTGTAGATGGTGTTTGGTCACCCAGCTTACATCACACCTCAGCTGGATGACATAAGGTTAAGTCATTCTGGGATCCTGCCAGGGTGTTAAATCATCTCTGTGAAAACTGCTAGCTGTCTGCTCCAAATCAACCCATGAGGAACATCAAACCTCTAGTAATTACTTGTGTTCCTTATTATCCCAAGGATGAGATTAAGTTACCTAATGCTCATTTGACCCAACACCATACACACCTGCAGACTCAAACTCAATTCAGGATGAAATCTGTGTCTTTAGATGGAAGACAGGAGCCCTTGCAGGCTGATGCCCATGGTTCTTTATTACAGCCCGAGGGCTGTTTTTGAAGTGTTGCTGTATAGTAGGTGACTTTGCAAGGAAGGTGAATGTGAATAAATGTTAAAATGATATAGCTGATCTACCTAACAAAGGAAGTGAAAGATCTCTATAAAGAGAGCTATGAAACTGTTAGAAAAGAAATCGCTGAACATGTCAACAAGTGGTCATGAACATTTTTAAGATATTTGAAGCAAATCCCTAAGGAAAGACATATCAAAG
>CAUYON010127007.1:0-32725 GCA_963573935.1 Arctocebus calabarensis | reverse complement strand
TAGGTCAATGGGCACTTGGGCTTCTTCCATGACTTAGCAATTATGAATTGGGCTGCAATAAACATTCTGGTACAAATATTGTTGCTATAATGTGATTTTTTGTCTTCTGGGTATATACCTAGTAGAGGAATTGTAGGATCAAATTGCAGGTTTTTTGCTATGCACATTACACTAATTATCATGCTGGTTTGATATTTTTTGAGAACCTATCAAAGTCAGTGGGAATATGATATATATTAGTGCAACCGAGGGATTTATATCAATTTTTTGATAACTCCAGTTGCAGTTAAAAAGCATAGATTTTAAATTTCTTAGACTGAAATTCCAAAATTGAATTCTTAGCTAATTCTTTATTAGCTGGCCAAAACAACACCTCAATTTTTTATCTATGAAATGGTACTAATAGCAATATCTACTATACTCTTTGTTGTACTGAAAAAATTAAAATACATAGATTTGGCAACATAGCCTCAAAAAGTGCACTCATTATTGTAATAAAAACAAATCTGTGAATTATCCTTTGGTGAGTGCTTAAAGACTTAAAAAACTGAATTAGGAATAAGAAGTGGTGACGTTACTTCAATAGAATAGGGTAAATATATTTAAAAGTTCTATTCATTAGAATTTCCTGATATTCTTCGGTCCAAGTTTTTATGCTGGAATATATCATCCTTTATTGCATATATTACAGAAACTCAAAGAGAAATAATAGTTTGTCATAAGGATCCATGGTAAAGACCATTAACAAAAACCTTGTTTAATTTGGGCCGTATCATTTCCTGCTATGGCTGGGCAACTGCCTTCAGCCTGCGAAACTTGTAGAAATAAATGACACACAGGTATCAATAAACAAGAAAAGAAGTTTGCCACCGTGTAATAATCAGTAAAATGATTCTACAAGAAGAACTCAGGTTTGGTCTGGCACAAGGCAAGAAGCAAGAAGGGTGGAGAGTGATTGGAATAGGGCTAGTGAGATAAATATTTACATTAATAAATAGTAATAAAAATTGAAAAAGGGAAAAAAATTGATGTTAAATTTTTTCAACCTTATATTTGCGAAGCTGCTACAAAAACCTTTAGTTAACAGATTTACTCAAGTCTCCGTAGTCATTTAAATGTCTAAAAAGCCCAACATCTATGGGAGCAATCATCTAATGGTTGAATAAGCAAAAACCCCATTATGTTTGAAGAAACACATAAAATTCCTGCAGGAAATAAAAATCTGATAGGGAATACAAAATTATGTATTACAACATAAATACATTTCTAAAAACTTAAATATGAAAAAATCCCTAAAGTCATGGCATGCAAAAAAAGAAAAGCTATCTTTGTACTTTGTATTTAAAGAAATGAGAGCTAACTAGATTAAAGTAGAGTGATAAACAAGTGTAGTGTAAATACCCTTATTATTCTAGGCCTTCAAATTTTGAAGCCCTAATTTCTATAGTTGGTTAAATGTGATATGCAGTTTGCGATTTGTAAAATCTACTATTGTATGTATTTTTAATTAGGCATTATTTTTATTAGCGTTCCTGTCCTGAACTTGAATCTGTGGTTTCACACTTCCCTTTACTATTCATGTAATGAAACCTCTTAAAATTTAGTTTTTGTATTAAGTGAATACAGTTTCCGTTATTTCAGCCTTGAAATAATATCCACAGATATCTGACCGTAAGGTTACTTAAATTGCCATTCATTTAATAGCTACCAACCTCACTATTATCTTCTCTCTTCACTTTAAAATCCAAGCAAATAAATTTATCAATGTGTAGGTAAGGTTCGAAGTATGACATTTTACATCAAATAAATAAAGAAGATATTATTATACTTAATGGTGTTTTCTTAGGCTTTTAAAATATTTAGGTTATTAATAGTCATAATTATTTTTTCTTTCTTTCTTTCTTTTCTTTTTTTTTGAGACAGAGTCTCACTAGGTCTCCCTTGGTAGAGCTCCATAACATCACAGCTCACAGCAATCTCAAATTCTTTAGCTTAAGTGATTCTCTTGCCTCAGACTCCCAAGTAGCTGGGACTAGAGGCGCCTGTCCCAATGCCCAACTACTGTTGCTGTTGTCATTGTTGCTTAGCTGGTGCGGGCTGGTTTTGAACCCTCCAGCCCCCGTGTATGTGGCCGGGGCCCTAACCACTGCGCATTGGACGCTGAGCCAATAGTCATAATTATTTCTTGAGCATAAAAATATAATTTTTCATCACCGCAGTCTTTTAAACCATTTCAGTATATAATTGTCAAAAAGGTTAAGTAAAATTTCTCTCCAGTAGTTACAGAAGATAAACTGAAGAATATAATAAGATAATTATAACAATTTCAAGCTAAAACTGAAGGGAGCACTCATGCTAATCCACCTTGCGTATTCATAAAAATAGCCCTATATGCTTTTACTAGAAAATCAAAACGAAGCCTATCTATCACTTTCATTTTACGGCCCTAGTCAACTCAGAAAGGTATAAAATAAAGGCTGAATTTGTGCTTTTTATAAAATTAAGTCATAGCAATTTACACCGCAGTCTCAGTATCACATAAATAGAGCATTCCATTTTATTGTTTTCTCAAAAATTCTCTCGAAAAAAATCAGATGCTATAGCATAATGTGTGCTTATTTTTGAACTATGTATTTATATCATCTTGTCAAATAGGCAAAGGTTTAGAAATTTGGGTAAAGACATTTTCAATATCTGGTTGCTGCAACTTTACGTGAAATGTTGCTACTTTTAATTTCCAATGACACTTTACAAGTCATTTGCCAAGCTTGCACATTTGCAGAAGCATCTCATTAGGTAAACTGCCAGTATTAATATTCTCTATTTATTTGCTATAAATGTTTGCCTAAGTAGTAGATTGTAATTCATATTGATTTTTGTGTTGAAAGATGTGACAGTTGAAATAAAATGAACTGATAGGGTAACAGACATAAAATGTAGTATTTATAATAAATTCAGAAAGATCTTAAATATCTGCTTGTGACTTAGAAACTTTTATTATCTCATAGCACAATTATGATACTGTGCCCAAGATTCATTCTTCAGAGGAATAGCTTTGATATGATTGTAAGTTACAGATATTCTCCCTTTGAAATACAAGTTAACCTGGAAGAAATGAAACCTACCCCAATGTTTGGGATATGTTCTTGTATTTGTCCTAATTCTATATAATTTTTAGTTAAAAGGCATGCTGAAAGTCACAAAGTTCTTCTTAAAGATGATAACCATCATGTATGCAAAATCTTTTTAGGTGTTAGTAATTATTGTGATTCAAAGCTTGTCATTTATAAAGAAAATGAAAATAATGAAATGTAGATAATGAAACTATATTTCCTGTGAATTTTTTTACATTTGTTTAATGTATCTGTGAGTCCAATCCTGAAAAATGTTTAAAATGCTATTTATTTTAGAATCCAGAAAGGAAAGAGACATTTTCAACTTATTCCTTTTTTTTTTTTCAATTTCAGTTTAACATGAGGGTACAAATGTGTAGGTTACATTGTTTTATTTCTAAGGTAACGTTGAAGTTGTAATTGAGCCCTTCACCCAGGGGATGTGCTATATACCCTTCACATTGTGCTTCCTCACTTCATTCCTATTGATCATACTTACCTTTTATCAAACTGTAACACAAAGGTCTACAAAAATTGGACAACATATTCATTCAATATTTATTTTTTTACTTGTTTTTATTAAATCATAGCTGTGTACATTCCTGCAGTTATGGGGTACAATGTGCTGGTTTTAAATACAATTTGAAATACTTTCATCAAACTCAATATTTCTTAAAATGATTATATCAACAGCTATTTTAAAGTTAATTAATTAATATCTCTTTAGGATGCACTCTCACACTGGTTTAATTAACATCATGTAACTTCTTTTGTGGGAGATTGTTCTTTCCCCAGACTTGGACAAGTAGTGAAAGTGCAGCCCAAGTTGCAAGGGGCTAAGGCAGGGACCAGTGCCTGATGAGCCCGCTTCACAGGCAAACAGCACTCTTGGCATGTGGACTTCAGCTTGAAGGTCATGCAGCTCACAACAAAATGAATCACTTCTATCTCTTTTTTACATTCTTAGATAAAAAACTAGCGTTGCTTTGATCATTCTTCAGTGGACATAACATATTTTTAAAGTGTATTTTAGTTGGATAATGACAAGATATAAGAAACACTCATATAGTCAGCCAGTTAAAAAGAACACTGTTCTATCCTTGGAGTTGCCTCTGATCTCCCCCTATTTATTTCCTTCCCACAGGTAACATTCTTTCCAAACTCTTCATGTGTCATCCCCTTGCTTTTCTGAGTCTTGCTACATGTTTGCATCATTTTGCTTACTTAAAAAAAAAAAAAAAAAAAACTCCTGTAAGTGTTATCTAATCCTAGATTTTTCTCACAACTTTTTCTCCCTCAACATTATAATCATGAAATCCATCAATTTCTGTTGCATATAACTGTAATTATTTAATTTTCGCTGTTACTCTAAATTGCATTATAGAATAATATTTTGTAGGATTATTAATGCTGTTATTAATTCTTTTGTTTGTCGATAGTTAATGGGTTCAATTGTTTTTTTTTTAACCCTTTTTCCTTAGATGCATGTATATAATGTTCTCTATATTACATAACTAGGGATAAAATGCCTATATGTGTAAGCTGAATAATAGTAAGCCGAATTATTTGTCAAAATGATTATTCTACAATAAGCAAACCTTGATAAGTGTTTTCATTTTTTCTCTCTACACATTTGATATTGCCAGCCCTTATATTTGCAGACTAGCTCACACATATTAGTTTCTCTTTGTGGATTTGTTTTGCATTTCCTTGGTTATTAATGTAAATTTTAATATAACCATAAATATACAAGTGTCCTCTTTTCTAATGCATCTTCTAAATCTTTTGAAAATTTTTCTATTTGCTCTTTTGATTTGTTGTCCATTTTTTCCATTTTCAATTTATTTTGTTTTAGTTTTAGAATGTCTTTATAAGATTTAGACAATGATTATTTAGTATATATATATTCAAATATTGTTTGAACCTATGGAGAAATGTATTTATCTAGATCAATTTCAGTAATAATCATTTATTATTAAGAATGTATCTTTTTTATTATGGTTCTTAAATTTAGATTTTGACATCTTTTATCAATTCTTTGTTATTTTTTATTTTTTTCTTTATTATATACTCTTTTGTTATTTTCTTCAATTCTTCAAGAAGTTTACTTCCATTTTCTTTTTCATTCTTTTTAATTTGTTTCTTTGTGACTCATCTCCTGACATTATAAGCTTTCTTGTTTCTGTGGGCTCTTATTCATTGTGGTGCTTTCTGTGGGGGGTGGGTGCATATGTGTGTTGTGTTAAGTGGTATGTTATTGTATGTTGTGAGTTTGCGGGAGGTATGTGTGTGTGAGAAGCAGGGTATGTGATGTGGTCATGTATGTTTGTGTGGGGGTACTAACTGTGTATTCATACATCTCAGAGCTCAATGTATGGGAGTGATCTGATTCTGTTGGGCCCTACCAGTGTAGATTTTCTATTTTCTATTCTATTTGGGTCTTAGGGCCCCCACTGTCTTAGTTTATTTAATGTTACTATAAAGGACGAACTGAGGCTGGATAATTCATTAAAAAAAAAAAGAGTTTTATTTGGCTCACAATTCTGCTGGCTGGAAGATTGGGCACCTGATGAAATCCTCAAACTGCCTCTACTTGTGGAAAAGGCAAAGGGGAAGCAAGATGTGCAGAGACCACAGAGAAACAGGGGGAGACCAGCTCCCACAGGAACTAATAGAGAAAGAACATCCTCATCCCAAGAAGGTGGTTAATCTGTTGATGAAAGATTGGTACCCAAGATCCAGATACCTCCCATGAGACCCCACTTCCAATACTGGGGTTCACATTTTTGGGTGTTTTTTTGTTTTGTTTTGTTTTTAGCCAGGGCTGGGTTTGAACCTGCCACCTCCAGACCTCTGGTATATGGGGCTGGTGCCCTACTCCTTTGAGCCACAGGTGCTGCCCTGGGCTTCACATTTTAACATGACATTTGGAGAGATGACAATCCAAACTGTGGCTCCCACCAACCTGCCTGAGCGACTTCAGAGAAATGACTGAGTCGCTCTTTGGGTGGAATTACAGCTGTAAATGGTGACAAGATTATCCTTCTCTAGGGCAATAGAGTTACCAACTAGTAAAAGTATACTGTGCAACCCTGTGCTAATTACATGATAAAAATGTGTCTAACGAATTTGGAATCTGTAAGTATTGGACATCAAAGTGCCTAGCTAGAATTTTCCTTTTGTGTTATTAAATCTTAGGAGAATACAATCTAACTAGTTCTTGGATCAACACACTCAAAGTGAAATGCGGAACCTATAATCAAAGTGCAGACCAAGTCCTCAACATTTCTTTTACCCATAAACTCCACTTTAAATTATAATTAATATCCATACTAAAATGACAAGATATCCATACCACTACCTCCTTTAAATGATTTTTACTATTGGACAAATTTAGGGAAGAAGAGTTTCCACTGTATTTTTGTGATCCATAAGTAAAAGAAAATTTTCCCTGGCTCAAAGTGAAAGATATTGTCTGGTTATTGAAATTCTCTTTCAATGTGAGTGTCATGTGTGAAATGTAAGCATTGTAATGAGTTATAAATAGGATACATATCAAAAATGAAATTGCATATTATATTTTTAAATTTTATCTCATAAATATCTTTATTTCCTTATCACACAAGCTTCCCTGGCTTTCTCTAGCTACTGTCCTTTGGACACTATACACAAAGACAATTTCAGTGTAGAACACTGTTTAAAAGCACTTTGGAAGTACATTAACAGTCACTATGTCAGTACTTAGTGTGATATTTTGAAGGTAATTTTTAACCTTTTCTAAACTGTAGCTTGTCTTATTAAAAACACTTTCTCTCTTTCTACTTTCCCCATTAAAGCTCTAGTTGTTTTTTTAAAAATAGAAAATGTACAATATCAAACAATTCAGAGATCCTCACTCAGTTCATTCAGTACGTGACAGGCAAAAGTGATATTATCACACATGGTGACTGCTTATATTCATTTATTATGCAAAATTACCCAGATGATCAGTTTCTCATTGAAAATTATAAAAGGAGAAAAGGTTCAAAATGTCATAAAAGAGAAAAAAAGTATTTTCATGAATTCATTGACCTTTCCATTAATATCATAACAGAGCATAATCACTAAGGCTTTTAAATGAGCAAGGTAGCTCGATATCGAAAGATGGCTTGAGAAATCTCAAGGGCTTATGTTGCCAGAACAAGACCCTGACACTAAAGTAAAAGGGTAAATGAGAATCATGTTTAGTGATGACCTTTAGGTCCCACAGCAGCTTACCACATATCTTGTCTTTTTGCCTTACTGTTGCACTTTAGCTTATTAAAATTAATTGTGTTCTATTTTAGATGTTAAAAATTTTTAGTTCATAACCTTTACTGTTAAATTAACACCAAAATTCTTTTATTTCTATCACTCTGGATGATAATCGTAATTCTAATTATGTGATGTAAATAAATACAAAAATGATATCTTAAAATTTTTAGTTAGAAAACAAAATTTAGTTATAAATTGAAAAAGCATTGACAAAAATCACAAATTCAAATAAGGAAGGAATTTTGGAGCAATAAAAGTAATAAAATAAAATAAACCAGATTCACACAAAAATGTGTTTCTTAGAAAAGACTTTTTTTTTTTTTTTTTTGAGGTAGAGCCTCAAGCTGTCCCCCTGGATAGAGTGCTGTGGCATCACAGCTCACAGCAACCTCCAATTCCTGGGCTCAAGTGAGTCTCTTGCCTCCACCTCCCAAGTATCTGGGACTACAGGCGCCCGCCACAACGCCCCCCATTTTTTGGTTGTAGCCGTCATTGTTGTTTGGCGGGCCCGGGCTGGATTCGAACCCGCCAGCTCAGGTGTACGTGGCTGGTACCTTAGCCTGTTGAGCCACAGGTGCCGAGCCTTAGAAAAGACATTAAAATGAATTACTATATATCTTAATTTTTTGTCTATTGTTATGGACTCAAAGGAAAGCCTTTGCCCATCTAATTTACAACATTGTTGTTTTTTCATTGGCATCTCTACTGACAAGTAGACAATGATTAATTATATTGTTAAATTTCCAATGAAATTTAACAGTCTGTTTTATTCTTATATAAATGGAATATTTAGGCCTAAATTTATCCATTTTGTCAGATGAAGGTTTTCTATTTAACACATAGATTTCTGTTTTCCTACAAACTATTACTTAGGATGATGAGATTTTATTCAAAAGAAAATTTGCCAATAAGAAATGACAAATATTTTTCTGAATTCTTTGTCATATATGTATTTATATATGCACATACATATTCATATACACACAGAGATATGCACATACAGTAGTACACACACAGACACACACACATATATATATAATATATATATATATACTCATACACATGTGTGTATACATATATATACACACTGTGAATGCACAGCCACCCTCCCAATGTATGTAGGAATTAATTGTCATTGTATTCTTGCTTTATAGGTAAAGAAATTTTGTCTAAAGGAAAAATCCTAACTTAGAAGTTGAGAGACATAATTTTTCTCCTAACTCAGCATACTTTTGAGTGGGAAAGTGGCTTTTAATACAAAACTGAATTCAGCAGGTATAATCAAAGACTATTGTGGGAAACCCAGAGGCATGTTCACTTAGTAATGAGCAATAATAATTACACAGCAAAGCTGAAAGTGAAACCCAAACATTCTGACCACGTAAGCTGGATTCTTAAATTTCATTCTACATTGCTTCCAAATTGGTGGGATGTACTTTTGAATCACAGTTTCTGTTCTGTTCTCTTCTGTTTTGTTGTGGCCTATAATCCAACATAAATTGAAGACATATGACTTTTCATAAACAGGGTTTCTGTTTGGGGGCTGTTTTTTAAATAAAGCAGAATACAATTTAATAAAATTGAATTTACATTTCTTTAGAGAAGAGAAACAACGAGGAAGAAGAAAACACATGAAATAAACAGGAAATATAATATTGTGATGTAGAATAAAATTGGAGTTTAAGATCAGACAGGAAAATCAACTCAGAAGTGTCTCATTTAAGCTGAAGTGAAAAGAAAACAACACAACAGAAATTAGGCTATGAAATATGTCAAGGAAATACTGGAAAGGAGAAAAGAAACAGTAGATGCCAAGGTCCTTAGCTGAGAAAGGTTTTAGAATGTTCTAGAACAGAAAGAGTGCGGCCGAAACCAAGTAAGTTAGGAGAATAGAGACTGAGTTTAAGAAACACACATGTCGTACACAGTACATCATGTGTACTATTATATGTATACACATTAGGCAGGAAACACAGGAAGATGTATTATCTCTGTTTGTTTTTCTATTTGCCTTTTAAATACTCTTAAATATTTTTAAATTGATATAGAATAAGCTTATTTATGCGGTTATACTGTGATACATTGATACGTATAATGCATGTGATCAGATTAGTGTACTTTGCTTATCCATCATGTCTAATATTTAGGGTTTTCTTTGTTTGTTTTTTTATTTGTTTGTTTGTTCGTTTGTTCTTTGCATTGGGGACATTCAATATCCTCTTCTAGATTTTCAGAATTATATAATACATTCTTATTACCTGTAGTCATCCTTCCGTGGATAGAATACTAGAACTTTTTTCTCCTATGTAGCTGTAATTTTGTAGGCAGTTTTAAAATATGGCAAGGCATTTTGATTTTTCTCTAACAGACTTGAAAAGCTTTTAAAAGGCTGTCATCCTTTAATTAAAAATATTTATTTAATATTCACCATGTATTATACAATGTGGTTAAGTTACATGAACAGCTAAAAGTGTTGGTCCAGGAAGAGAGTATAATATTTTGATAAAGTGGTCAAGACAGGGTCATTAAGAAGACAAGATGTTAGTAAACATTAAAACTGAGGTGGTACAATAAGCCACATGAATATACGGGAGGAAACGTTCAAGTGGAAAGATACATGGTTTGTTTTGAGCAAGAAAAAAATTTCTGGAGCACTGTAGCAGGGATGGAAACAAAAGAGGAGGTCAGAGAGTGACAAGAGAAGGAAAGAAGAAGAGTAGGTCATGTAAATCTTTGTAAAACAATTTGTAAGACTTAGGTTTTTACTTTGATTGACATGGAGATCTATTAGCACAGCTCGCAGAGAGAAGAAAATTTATCTGATTTACATTTTTAAAAAGGTTCCACTAGTCTCCATTGTTTTTAATTGCTTGGGGATGGGACCCAATTATAAGAGGGACTCTAACTAATAAATGCATACATTGTAACCTAATTCTTTGTACCCTCAAATTAACCTAATGAAAAAAAAAATTTTAAAGGTTACCCTGACTTCTGGGAGTAAGAATGAAGGAAGCAAGGAGACCAGTTAGCCAAGGATTTAGCCATCTGCCTGAGAGTCTGGTCTCATTGAAAGGGGCTGGGAGCAGTGGGATGTTTAGTGGGACGTGAAGATGGCGTCAAAAGGATTTTGATGTGTATTAGGTATAGAGTATGAGAGAAAGGAAGCAATCTAGATTATGAGTTTGCAAACTGAATGAATAGTGTTTCCACTAACTTAGTTGCAGAATACTGTATAAAGCAAGTTTAGCAGGCTGTGTAAGATTAGGATTTCAGATCTGGGTATGTTCGTCTTGAAATATTTATGAGGCATCCTGGGGAATTGTTAATTGTGAGATGTGTACTGATATCTCAAAAAATGTTAAATAAGCAGGTAGACATATAAACTCAGGTAAGCACTCATAAGTAGATACATAAATCTAAGGGTTAACGGCATGCAGATGTTATTAAAAACTATACAATTAATGAGATGTTTCTTTTAAGAGAGTGATGTTTAATAAAGAAAAGAGATTGTGTGTTTCTTTTGTTTGAGTTTGGTAAAGATGGGTGAACTAACAAGAAGTTTGTGTGATGACAGTAAAAATCTCGTATGAAAAATATGATTATAGAAAAGAATTATTAGAGCAATATTTTAGTGTAGGGAGAAGGAATGAAATTTGGGTCAAATATTGGGGGCTTTTAGAGACAGTAACAGGCAGTTTGTAAGGTTAGACATGATAGGATTTAGGGGAAATTCTGCTCAGCTGCCTTCAGTTTTCACAAAGAAGTAAATATATTCACTAAAAACAATGAGCAGGCTGGATACATTACATGCCTGTAATCCTAGCATTCTGGGAGGCAGAGGCGGGAGGATTGCTTGAGTTCAGCAGTTCAAGACCAGCATGATCAAATGTGAGACCCCATCTCCACTTAAAATAGAAACAAAACAAAACAACAACAACAAAAATCATGCTGGGCATGGTGGCACATATCTGTAGTACCAGTTACTTGGAGGCTGGTGGAGACTAAGGCAAGAGGATCACTTGACCCCAGGAGGTTGAGGGTGCTGTAAGCTATAGTGAGGCCATAACACTCTACCCAGGATGACAGAGTGAGACTTGATCTCAAAAAAGAAAAGAAAAGAAAAAGAATAAGCATTAAAAAATGGTACTGTAGGCTTAAGTCAGAGAAAAGATATGAAATTAACACTTAGGAGGTAAGGAAAGTGAACAGCTTAAGGAATTATGGCATGACTAGGAATCTGATCAGTGTTTAGAATCACAGCTATAAAATGACAACAGTCGACATGGTGTGTGTTTTTGTAGAAAATATACATTCATGTGCAGCTGAATTGGTATACACAAAAATCATAGAAATATGGATTTAGATGATTAGTGATTTTTATAAAAATTTCGGTAATAAAGTTATAAGGGAAACTGGCAAAGGGTCCATACAGTAGAAAAGACATTTCAACTATTTAAGATAGAGTTTAGTTATAAGAGAATAAGACACATCAAGTTAAGATTATGAATGATCTGGTATTATACATCCTGACAATCTCCAGAGGATGCTGTTGGGCGTGACCAATAGCACCGGTGAAAGAAATTCCAGAAGCTAAAAGGCCAGGTGTCATAAAGAACAACTACTATGAAATTATTGAGAAAAGTCACCAGAATAATAGTGAAGAGCCTATAGGTTAGAAGTATAAAATGTTAAGAACTGAGCAAGTCTGCTAAAGGATTGGCAGTGAAGAAGGAAAAGTAGTAACTGAGAGATGGAGAAAACATAGCAATCAAAGTTAATTTCACACTGATGTCGGGACAGCAAACTAGTGCAATCTCCAAGAAAAGTCCTATGGAGACAATTTAAAGAGCTAAAAGTAGACCTACCATTTGATCCTATAAACCGTCTATTGGAGATTTATCCAAAAGGGGAAAAAAGTCATTTTATGAAAAAGACACATTTACTTGAATGTTTTTCAGTAAACACACAACCACAAGATGTGGAATTAACCCAAGTGCCCATCAATGCATGAGTAGATAGGTAAAATGTGGTATCATGAAGGATTACTCAGTCATAAAAAATGGTGAACTCATATCATTTGTAACAGCCTGGATGGAACTGGAGAGCATTTCACAACAGTGGAAAAATAAACACCGTGTGTACTAACTATTAAATTGGAGCTAATTGAGCCACACCCATCCCTGTGCACATCTCTTAGGAACTCTCAACACAAAGCAAGTACGTGGGAAGTGGATGGAAGGGACGGAAACAGTCAAAGCTAACAGGTATAATGAAGCTTTGGGTGAGGGCACACTTATAACTTTGACTCAAACTGTATGCAAAAGCAATTCATGTAACCACATAATTTGTAACCCTCCAGATTCTGAAATATTAAAACATTTAAAAAAATACTATAAAAAATGAGTGAATTTTTAAGGAGAAAAATGAAAGAAAGTTATGCACATGGAAATTGAAGGTGAAGAAGAGACATACCAAGTAGATTCAGGCCTTGGAAGGGAAAATTAAAGGAAAACAATGACACTTCTTTAGTTGAATCAGTCGAGAAGGCTGCAGGGAAAGAATGTCTTCCTAGAAAAAGACTAGTAAGTCTTCAGAGAAAAGAATGAAGATCTAGTGAACTGGAAAATTTTCAAGAGTAAAATAAAAATGCCAGTTGAGGCTATAAAAGGGATTAGAATACAAGAGCTATAGGGTGACCCTGGAGCTAGGAGTTTCATTGGCAGACTAATTAAAAAATAAGTCCTGATGGACACAGGGCAGATTAAAAATGCTATGGCTATAGTGTCACGGCCTTCTCCTAACTTCAGTCACTGAAGAGAAAGAATTCTGAGCACATATGGCCTCACTCTTGGTGTTTGCGATACTCTTTAACTTCAAGTGGGACAAGGGATGGTTTTGTGTATTTACCCACTGTCTTCTGTTGGTAAGGACCGGGAATATGGAACTGGATCCGGTGTCACACCAAGCCTGTGGGGCATCCTATTGACATTGCAAATGGAGGGAATAATGTATGAAGCAGAGGGACATGGTTCTAGTCCAAGAGCTATGAATGTTGTATGAACTGATTTATTTTTGTCAAGGCTCAATCTGGCTACCGTGAGGAGGATGAATTGGAATCAAGACAGGAAGAGCGTAAGTGGGGTGATCATTGCATTTATTCAGATGAGAGATGATGATGGCTTAGAATATGGTTTTAAAATAAAAATGGGAAATAATGAATTAATTATATACACAGCTTTACTTGTTTTGCATGGTAATGCAGGACTTGAGAACTGGTCAGCAAGCTAAAACTATACAAAATGATCTTAAAATCAATGAGAAATTATTATTGTTTGTCAAAGGCTAGCTGGGCGTGAGGGCACGTCTGTAATCCTAGCACCTTGAGAGACCAAGGCAGGAGGAGTTTGAGACCAGCTGAGGAATGGTGAGATGCTATCTCCTACAAACAATAGAAAACTTAGCAGGGCAGGATGATGTGTGTCTGTACTGGGAGTCTGGAGTCTGGGGCAGGAAAAGTGCTTGGAGCATGAGCTTTCAGCGAACTATGATCATGACACTGTATTTTAGCCCAGGCAACAGATTGAGATCCTGTCTCCAAAAAACAAAACAAAACAAAACAAAACAATTGCCAAAACATAAATGTTCTCAGAATGCCAGATATAAATATATAGGGGAATACGAAAGAGAAAAACTAAAATACAGAGAGAGCAAAAAATGTATATTCATTTTAGGAAAGGAAAAAACACTGTAATTATATATTGTAATAAGAATATATTATAATAATATATAGATGACATTAATATATATAGTAATAATATATATTGATGACATTTCTTGTAATTGCAGAATTCAAACGTGGCTTGAGTCTACATGTTTTTGGCATCCTCTGTAAATTTTGTAATCTAAAATATTGGAAACTGTGAAAATGTTTTACTTGTTACCAAAGCTTATTAGTTAGTATAGTTCTTGTCTTCTTACAGTATAATTCAAGATACAGAGAATATCCCATTCTATTTGGCTAAACATGACTCCTTCCTTCTAAGTGGGATCAGTGTGCAACATTGGTACTTTTTTTATTACAAATCATCTCTAAGATTTCCAGTGTCACGTCCTCCGGGATATTCTTTTGATTACAACACGCCTCATTTCTATCGATAAACACACTTGGACTAAGTTTCTCTAGCTGTCTATCCAGAGTCTGCCCTTTGACTAGTGTCAACATTCCTTCTACTCATCTATATCTTCCATAACACCAGTTATGTTATATTTTAATTTCATACTCAGTTCCACCAATTTCATTGCTTTGCTGCATTTTATTCTTCATGGCAATTTCCTTTTCCCATTATCTAAAACGTATGTCACAGAGGTTCACCAGCCGAAGAGGCAACTGAACTACAAGAAGTGCTGTCTGTGTGTGACATAAATAACACATCTATATGGACTACTCATTGACTGTGAAAGAAGTGACGGAATTAGTCACTGATCATGAAATACACCTTTGTTAAGTCTGTAGCAATTTGTGGGTTAAGGAGCTATCAGTAAAAGTAGTACCTTACGGAATTACTCAAAGTCCATATTCCGTGGAAGCTGACATCTGTGCACACCAGAACCCTGCATTTCAGATAATGCCCAAATGTGTATGTGTGTGTGTGTACACATTGTGTGTATGTTTTTATCGTTGTTGTTCTTAACATGAGCAGCATAAGTTAAAAAGGAAATTCTAAATGGATTTAGGGTTAAAATATTAAAATTTGTTTTGGGATTTTGAAAACAAAGATACCTATGACCTAAATCAAGAGATAGTATGCAATCATAATAAAATTCTGGATGTCTGTGAAGATGCTGAGTATCTGTAAGTAAAATTAATGCTGATATGATGTAAATGAAATTTCCTGGGAAGAGAGTGGACATAGAAAAGATTCCCTGAAATGTGCCCAAGAAATGAGAATTATTATAATTTTATTCAAGGACCAGAAGCCAGCAAAGAAGCTGCAAGGTATTAGTCAGGAAGCAGAGGAATAAACGAGATAAATAGTATTTTAAGAGGTCACAAAAATAAATGAACCAGAGTTTTTTCCCTTGAGGTGCTTGAGTTGGGAAGATATGCATATTTTTACATGCACACATACATGCTCATACAATTTCTTGTGATTTTGGTAACACGATTATATTCCAGCTATCAGCCCATAATAAATTAACATTATTGAATTTCTATACCATCCATTTAGGAATCACAAGATATTGATCTCTTATATTTCTACCAAGGCTGTGCTTCCCTAAGAAGCAATACTTGGGGAAACTGAAAATTATCTGCAGAAATATAGGAAGACTGAAAACATTTTAAAGAATAGAAAAATCTGTGAACATGTATAATATTTTCGTATTGTTCCACATATAAGAAAAACAATAAAAGCCAATAAAAGCAATATGAACAGGCACTATGAACATCAATTTTGTATGATTTAACATTTGATATTGAAGCTAGATTCACCTCCTGAAGTGTTGTGTTATTTATATCATCCCCAATTTCTAAACTTCCAACAGCAAAAAAAAAGTTTTAGACCACACAACAGTATTGTAAGCTTCAAGACTAATTTAATTTTATTCATCCAATTCCATTTCGTTGAGCTTGTCTTGATTTGGCATCTATATGATGGTTTTAAACAGTTTTAGGCTCCATATTTACACATGAGAAGAAGGAGGAGGAAGTCTTAAAACTCCCAGCAGATCAGTCACTGGGTCAATTTGGGTCACATGCGCCTTCTTTATCATCACAGGAAAGCTGTGAGGTAATTTACTTTGTTTGGGGATCCTGAATCAGAAGCACAGGGATTTATATTCCAAAGATCTACATCCACAGAACAACCAGGAGTCCAAATGCGTGGGGGAGAGACGGCATGCATGCTAACACAGGCAGACCCGCAACATTCTTTGTAATCAAATTCTTGGCTCCATCTCAAGCCATATCGCTTATTACCACAAGATCAAATCCTATAACAAACTGGTTCTTTAGTGCTTTGTATTCGCATCTGCAAAACTATTCTCTATCTCTGAGAAACCTCTCTATTATCTTTATTCACGCTAGATGTCTTCTAACTTCTTACGTTCAGGCCTTCACATATGCTGTTATGCCATCTGCTCGGAAGACTTTTTTTTCCATTTTCCATTTTCAGTTTAAGTGTCATTTTCTCAATAGAATATTCCAGACACCACCCTCAAATTAAGTTCCTTTCTCATAGCAATTTTCATGTCCCCTAAAGTAGTCACTAGTAGCAATAAACCAATTAACCATTCAAATACCTGTTCCATCAATATTTGTATACCCTGTTTTTTTTTAAGCCTTTTAAGAACATGGTCTTGAGTCTATGTTCACTACTGTGTGCCCATTTCTAGCAGAGGAAAGTAAGTACATCTTTCAGCAAAATAGATGCAGGAAGAGGAAGGAAAGAATGAAGGAAGAGAGGAAGGCAAGGTAGGAAGGAGGAGAGGTAGGGAAGGGAGAAAGAGGGAGGCAAGACAGAAAGACTCCCACTCTCTCAGTGGTTAGGGCATTGGCCACATACACTGGGGTTTGAGGGTGCTAAACAACAATGACAACTACAACAAAGAAATAGCCAGCCTGTGGCCTATAGTCCCAGCTACTTGGCTTCTTGGGAAGCTGAGGCAAGAGAATTGCTTCAGCTCAAGAGTTTGAGGTTGCTGAGAGCTGTGACACCATGGCACTCTACTGAGGGTGACATAGTGAGACTCTGTCTCAAAAAAAAAAAAAAGAGAAAGAAAGAAAAGAAAGAAGAAGAGAAAAGAAGGAAGGAAGGGAGGAAGGGTTGTCTGTAGTTACAGGATTGATTCGCCTTTGTAGACTTTGGGAAGCACTACGTTAGATTGGTATGCATATGCTTCCGGAACACCCTGTTCTCCTGTTTTCCTAACAATCACATTTGAAATTAGTTGTTCATTATTTATCTTCTCCAATGGATTTTATAAGTCATGTGGATAGAAAAAGCTCAATCATCTCATCAATTTATTTCCAGGACCTACCACTGTATCTGACATTTTTTTTTAATGGTGAATTAAATTGAATCAGTAATAAAATATGATTTATATTATTTGGTTAATGAGGTGATTAAATTGCCTACTCTGAAATTAAATTCTTCGTTACATACTATTCTTTAAGCTCATAATTGAAATAGGCTCTGCCAGGTTTTATATCAGTTGATTGAGTAAATGAGGTGTCACTGTGTATTCATTCATCCCAGCTGTCAGGGTCATCAAACAGAACCCTTTCACCCGCTATTTATGTACTTCTGCAACCTTCAGAAAGGAGTATGGCCAGAACAGCTTAATCAAGTTTTAGCACAAGAAAATGGGGACTTAATTTGGCATCTTTGTGCATATAAACAACTTGCTTCTTTTAATCTACTGTTCCTTTGTCTGACATATACTTTGACAAATGGAGCAATAATTTTTGGAGATTATGACATTCATTATCCTTTTTGCTTATCTTCGGTAGCAGGCTTTTTTCCTTTTTCAAGAGAGATTTTCCTTGTGGGAAGGCTGTTTATTTCTCACAGAGTTCTTTTAAAGCAAACGTTATGTAGGGATATCACCAGGTAACCTTAAAGCAATGCTTTTTTTTTTTTTTTAACCACAACGTTATTTTATAGAGTTTTTCTTCTTTCTTTTTTTGCAGCAAAGCCATCTCAAAGCACTGTCAAAAATAGGAAACAAAACTAAACTCACACAGTTGGAAAAATCAATTGATCTTTCAAATAATCCAAGATTAAATCAAATCAAACTAGCTTTAAGCTTAAACTCTAAAGCCAGTCGGGAGTTGGCTTACTTGAGAAGGCCAATAAAACTAACCTCTAGACACTTGGGTATCAATGGTAGGTATCCTTTGGTTAAGAATGATTTATCCAAAGTCTGCATAAACACTTAGAATCAGCTCATGCAGCTGAAAGACTGAAAAAGTTGTACAAAACTAGGAATTCATATTAAAACAATATAGAATCTAAATGCTTTGATTACTCGATTTTTCATGAACCTTGTTGTTGAATTTCGCTTTGCATATGGCAGTATTTAGAAAGAATTTCTTCTACTGTAAAGGTCAAAGTGCCTTTCTGCACTCAAGAACAAAACTTCACTGCTTTCTTCACTCAAGAACAAAACTGTTCAATGTTTTATAGAAAAAAAGACAAGAAAAAATAACTGAAGGTTACAGATTTGTATAGGCAACTCTGGAATTAATAATCTATAGTTCCTAAATATTCAGTCTTTCTTTCAAATTTAATGTATTTTTCATAAATTAAGTGAAATTGAAAAAAAAAAAAAAAGAACTATGTGTTGGCAATATGCCCAGAATTCTTTTTTATTGTTTGTAACTAGTCAAGTAGTTTGATCTACTTTCTGCAATATAGGTCATGGATAATTTAATTCTACACATGAGTAGATTATGAAGAACAACTTGTAAGTGAAAAACATCTTATTTGGAGTAGTATTTTCTGCAACATGGTATAACTACTTAAAACTTGTTTTATTGTATTAACATAATATCAAAGAATACTCATTAATATATGTATGAGAAATATTTTCATAATCGTCTAATGCCAGAACCAATAATTCTATTAATATTATTTTTCATTTCATAACTCTGATTCTATTAATATTTTTTCTACAGGTAGGAAATGGATTTTCAGACTAAAAATTGGTTTTGAATTAAATGATTTCTTCGTAAAGTAAGTTCTGTAAAATAGACACTGTAAAAGAAATAGACAAAAAGCAAAACCAATGGCATTATTGTTGTCATAGGCAAGATGATAGCTCACCAAAGATGTCCACATCTCAGTCCCTAACCCGTGCGAAAACCTTCACTCACAGGACTAACATGATTAAAAACCTTTCATGGAGTCTGGGCACAGTGGCTCACGGCTGGAATCCTAGCACTTTAGGAGGCAAAGAAGGGAGGATTGCTAGAGGATGGACAAGAGTAGCCTGAGCAATAGGCAGATCCAATCTCTACTAAAGAAAAAAAAATTGTCTGGGCACAATGGTGTATGCATGTAGTCCTTCCCACTTGGGAGGCTAAAGCAGAAGGATCACTTAAGCCCAGAAAATTGACCCAGGAATTTGAGGTTTCAGTGAGCCATGATCATGCCTTGCACTCTAGCCCAGCAAGAGAGGAAGACCCTGCCTCAAAACAAAATAAAAGGAAAAGAGAAATAAAAGAAAGAAAAAGAGAGGAGAGCAAGAGCCAGGAGGACAGGGGGAGAGAAAGGAGTGAGCATTCTGGGTTATGAGGCCAATTTAATGACAAGTGGAAGGCAATAGTGTCAAAGACAAAGACAGAAATTTGTAGATGCCATACTGCTAGCTTTGGTGGTAAAGGAAAGCACTAAGAGCCAAGGAATGCAGGTGGCTGACCTCTAGCAACTGTAAAATAAAAGGGATTCGATTCTCCTTAGAGACCTTAGAAGCCACACAGCATACCGACAGTTTTTATTCTCACTGAGGGAAACCAATTGCAACCTTCTGACATCTTGATGCTATTTAATTTGCATTGTTATTAAGACACAAAGTTTGTGGTAATTTCTATAGCATAAATAGAAAACAAACACAATTGTATAATAAAATAATAAAAATAATGCAATACTAGTAGCATGATTACCATATACTAGGCACTATGTTAATCACTTTTCTTTAAATATATTGTTTTATTTACACCACAATGTTGACTTATTATCATTATTATTAATTACAATCCCCATTTTGCAGATGAGGCACATGTATTTCCTTAAGGGAAACAGCACATTTAAAGCAAGCAAAATTAGTAAGTGAAAAAGATGGGATTTGTGCCCATAAACAGCTAACTCTTCTGTGACAAATGTTATACAATTGAGAATAAAATAAAATAAAATTCTAATGCTCTCCTGTGATCCTAAATACATTTGGCTCCTTTATTAATCCTGCATATTTTCTTAAAATAGTTCTAGTACAAAAATGTTCTGTCCAAGAGGAATGCATGAGTCACTGCAGGAAAACTAAACATGACTTCCTTTTATTCATTGAACACATCTGCAATGAGAAGTAGAGGTCACTGCAGGTATCTCAGAACAATCCTCCATTCTCCTATAAATGTTCGTTCTCTGGGCAGGCGCCACACTGGAACCATATGCTGCTGTAACCCTGGGTGCAGCTGATTGGTCCAGTCTTGGGACTTGTATCCAATTTATTCCTGCCCTGGCTTCCTCCTGGGAATTCAAATTGGTGTTATGAAAGATGTATCTCATCTTTCCTGGGCTGTATAATCCTGTAGCATAGATACTTAGAAGTGCATAGCAATTTCACCACGTGGTCCAGGGAAACAGGGGAGGCTGTTCTGCAAAAAGTGAGAAAGTAATTAGTTATAAATGTAGATAAGTAGTTAAGATGGATGCCGAGAGATGACATTGAAAGTTAGTTATGCCCTCCATCTATCGTATTACTAACATATCAAATGGTAATAACTATTGCCACAATGTTATACCAGGTGTGCTTTTCTCCTCAGATTCTTTGAGATGCTTTACCATAAACTTTTACTTAAGTGCAGTGGGCTTGTTTTTCTTGCAAGGTAATTAGCCTTGTATCACATGTTGCTCCAGATCCTAGATGTAATAATTCATCATCCCTTCCTTCAAAGGACTTATGTTCAGATGAAGTTGATTAGGACACAATCAAAAAACTGAATATTTTATATAACACAAAGAAAATGACATTTACCAGTTTATTTTAACACTGAAGTTCAAGAAAATAAATTTACAATTCTTGACATTTGTCATGTTTTCCATCTTACCTTCCTTTAGACAGACATGCAGCATGAATTTCTAGTACTAAATATATACACAACCTCCAGTTCTGTGCTTTAACTTATTCCACAATGTAATATAGTCAGTCATATTCAATCATCAATTTGCCAATTATGTTTCCCCTATTTGATTAATTTCCTCATTAACATAATAATTGGTGATCATAAAATATCATTTTCTTACCTCATTACTATGACATATAATTCCTGCTGCTTCCTTATCATTGTCTTTCTGTTCAGCTTTGAATCAACCTACCTTGGAAATAAGTGTTTCAGAAATATTGAGTTGGTATATTTTTAAAAACCAGAGATCCTTTTTTATTTTTTTCTATTTTGCATGGTTGTTTTATGATCAACATGACTCTTTCTCTGATTCTACTTTTGCTTCACATTTTCTACATTCTCTAACCTCCAGGAAAGAACATTAAGCTTTGAGACCGAATTCCAGATTTACTCCTAGAAACATTTAGAAATCTCACAACATTCTCCTTTTTCTAAACTTAAAATTTCTTTTTCTTTGAATGAATGATAAAAATCTTCTTCCTTGAGATTATTACTCTCAGTTCTCCATGGAATAATTCCCTTCTGCATATTAAACATTTTTCCACAAAGTGGTTAAAAACATATGTGCAAACTGGTGATGGTGATACTCCCGCCTCAGAGTTTGGCTCATTCCTTCCTATCCTTCTGTACCCACTCAGTGCACTTTATCCCTCTTTTAGAAAGCACATCACATTCTGGTTTGTTTCCAGGTCATCTGTTGCAATGTCTTTTCCCCCAGCTGACTTAACTATTTTTGTGAGCAGATGTTGCTTTTATTTATTAATAAAGTCAACCAATGCACAATCTTGAATATTGTGGATGAACAATATTTATTCTAACAGCACACTATTTCTCTAAGACTTCATGGCAGTTTTCCAGATTATTCCATCTTCTAAACCTTTTGCTTTATCTGATCTTAATGTTTCTTTACCTCTCATTCTTTTATACCAACTTGCTAGTTCTTTACTGAAGTGTCTAAAAAACCCACATCATACAGCTATACAGGTTATTATAAACATTTATTTCTCTTTTTGTAAACAAGAGAAAATGGAATTTTTTCTGTGATTCAGTTATAGAAAATGTTATGTCCTATGTACAAATGAATAATCTAATTTTAAAGAGAACACTTCATTGTACAATGGAAGAAAGTAATATGTTGCTTCCTTTTCTTGGCTGAAATTAACCTATATTTTCATGTTAATTTTATTTTTCTGAACATTTTATTATTTTATTTTCTAAGATACCTTAGAATGTAGTTCAACATTTGGATTCTCATTTACTGTATCTGCTTAAACAACATTGTTATTGGGGTAGAGGAATACTGGGTGGAGAAAAGTTAAGCTTGTATTATTAGAAGTCCACCTGATATTGTAAGCCATGTTTGTAGACTGGACCAGCTGAAAGACTAATTTGCTTGAGAGGTAACTTAATGTAAGGAAATCATTGCTTTTAACTGCCCTTTTTTTTTTTTTCAGTAAATAAAAGCAGAGGTAGGAAACTAGGTGTTGGTCAATGTTAATCCCCTGGCCAACTTCCGCTCAAACTTAAACTACTTTCTTATCCTGAGGTCTGACTTGAACATGAAGCAAAAGATGAAATAAATGTGAATATGTGCATACCCTGAGACATAGCAATTCTACTCCTAAATAGAATTCCAAGAGAATCACATGCATATGTTATCCAAAAAAATAAGTATCAAATGTTCATAGCCATTCTATTCAGAACGTCTCCAAACTTAAAATGGTGAATATTATAGAATAAAATACTAAAGAACATGAGAATAAACTACCTACTACTAAACTTAATCATATGAATGAATTTCAAAATCTACTGTTGAATGACAGAAGCCAACCCAATAATGCATACATCTTCACACAGTACCTCCCTATCAAGTAAAACAAAAAACCAATCTATGCTAGAAGACTGGATAATGATACCATTGGGGAATTGAATAGTGACTTTCAGGTATAGTAAAGGGGGCACCATAAGTGTTTCACAAATGCTGATAAAATTCTCTTCCTTGATGTAAGTGCTGTTTAAACAAGTGTGTTCAGTTAGTGAGAATTTATAAAGTTGTATAATAATGGCATATGGGTGTTACTATGTATATTTTGTATTTCAATAAAAACTTTCAAAAAATTTGCTAATACAAGTGGAGCTCAGAGATTTGCAGTTTCAAGTCCAGATCACCACAATAAAGACAATCACAGGAACTCTCTGCTTCCCCAATGCATGCAAAGTAATGTTTACACTATACTCTTATGTGTTATCCCCCAAGAGTAAATAAAAGTGGTTTATTACTAAAAACTGCTGATGATCATGTGAACCTTCAGAGAGCTATAGTCTTTTTGTTGGTTGAGGCTCTTGGCTCCATGACACCACCTATGTCATCTGCTGACAGATCAGGGAGGTGGCTGCTAAAGATTGGTGTTGCTGTGAGAATTTCTTAAAATAATATAATAACAAAAGTTGTCACATCGATATACTCTTCCTTTCACAAAAGACTTCTTTATGGCATGCAATGATGTTTGGTAGCATTTGAGCCACAAGCCAGAACGTCTTTCAGAACTGAAGTCAATCCTCTCATACCTGCCACTGCTGCATCAACTAAGCTTGGGTAATATTCTAAATCATGTGTGGTCATTTCCGCCATGTTCAGAGCATCTTCACCAGGAAGAGAGTCCATCTCAAGAAACTGTTTCCTTTGCCAAACTACAAGAAGTACTTCCTTATTTGCACGTTTGTCTATTCATCTATTTATTTATTTACTTATTGCAGTTTTAATCACATTTTTAGGCTCTACTTCTAAGTCTGTATCTACCATCCAGATACATGTAGTCAACTTGCTCCATTATTGTCATTAAGCCATAAAGTCATCAAGGAAGGTTGAAATCAACTTCTTCCCAACTCCTTTAATGTTGATAGTTTGCTTCCTGTCATGAATCATGGATATTCCTAATGGCAAATAGAGTGGTAAATCCTTTCCAGAACATTTTTAATTTACTATGTCTGGACCCATCAGAGAAACCCTATCTATGGCATCTATATCCTTATGAAATGTGTTTCTTAAATAATAAAACTTGAAAGTTGAAATTAATCCTTGATCAATGGGCCACAGAATTGATATTAGCAGGCATGAAAACAATATTAATCTCCTCATACATCTTCATCAGATATCTTAGTGGACAAGATGCATTGACAATGAGTAGTAATGTCTTGAAATAAATCTTATTTTCTGAGTAGTTCTGAAAAGTGGGTTTAAAATATTCAGTAACACACACTGTAAAAGGATGTGCTACCCAGGTTTTCAAATTCTATTTATAGAGCACAAGCATATTAGATTTAACTTAATTTTTGAGAGCTCTGACATTTTTGCAATGGTAAAGGAGATTGGGTTCAACTTAAAATCCCCACTGCATTAGCCCCTAACCAGAGGGTTGTCCTGTCCTTTGAAGCTTTCAAGCCAAGCATTGACTTCCCGTTTCTAGCTCTAAAAGTCCTACATACCTACTTTCAATAGAAGGCTGTTCTATTTACATTGAAAATTTGTTGTTTGGTGTAGCCATTTTCCTCAATTGTCCTAGCAGATTCCTCTGTATAACTTCTTTCTGTTTCCACATGATCACTTGCTGATTCACCTTGCACTTTTAGTTATGGAGATAGCTTGTTTCTTTAAACCTCACGAACCAACCTACGTTAGTTTCAGACTTTTTTTTGAAGCTTCCTAACCTCTCTTAGTCTCCATAGAATTGAAGAGTGTTAAGATCTTGTCTAATTTAGGTTTTGGTGTAAGGGAATCTCATAGGTGGTATAGTCTTCTGTTGAGACCACTACAGCTTTCTCCAAATCAGCAAAAAAATGCTTGCATGTTTTTATCATTTCTGGGTTCACTGGATAGCACTTTTAATTTCCTATTAAAACTTTTCCTTATACTCACAATTTGGCTAACTGCTTCATGCAAGAAGCTTAGCCTTTGGCCTATTTTTTTTTCCTTTTGACATACCTTCCCCAATAAGCATAATCTTTCTAAGTAATGATTTAAAGTGAGAGGCATCACTCAATTCATATAATTCTTACACATTCAAAAAATTATGTGGTTATTTTTTCCAGAGAAGTAACATACTACTACTTAACAAAAGCTCTACTATTTTTTTCACCTAAAAAACCTCTTACTTACCTATAACCCAGCTCAATTTTCTTCCATATTCTATGAAAAAATTATCTATTTGCACAATAGAACAGAAGCTGCTTTCTCCTTTGTGAACCACATACTGTTAGTAACTGTGGGATAGCTATTAAAGTTGGGATGACCTCTTTACGGATCTGACTTCCCTACTAGATAGTGAGTTTCTCAAGGGCGAGGGCATTCCTTTACGATAGTTTCACTGGCACTTAAAAAGTACACATAAAATATCTAGAAATAATTTCAACAAACATATTGGAAACTACATGAAAAAGATGAGAAAACTGTCCTGAGTTAAGTCATATTCTCAGGTAATTAAAAATCTACACCACATTTTTTTGTGATTCTTTCAGAATTACTTTTATTAACTTGCCCAGTGTCATCATGTCATCAATCTACAGAGATGAAGTTTCTAAGAATTCAGGTAAAGAAAATGTATGGCTCCAGAACAGAACGGATGTAGTTAAGTATGTTGTTTATAAAGTTCTATGTTGTACTCTACCTGGCGGCTCTCTCACATGCTCATAACACAAATCACAAAACTCTTAGGCCTCAGACACTGCTAAATATTGCCTTTTCCCTAAAAACAGCCACACTTTATTTTTTTAAATTAATTTTTAATTAAAATCATGCCTGTATACATTTATGGGGTACAATGTGATGATATGATATACAACGTAGAATTCTTAAATCAACAGATTAACATAGCCATCGCGTCACTTATTTTTTATGGTAAGGCATTTACATTTACTCAGTTATTTTGAAATATACCCTGGCATTGTGCACATTAGGTGTGCAGGGAAAACAAAGATATCGGTCTGGAAAAATACTTTGTGAGGAAGGACCCCTCCCCCCTAGGAAATTACAGTAACACCAAAAATAAATACCTGGGATTTGTTTAATCTAAAAGCTTTTGTACAGCTGAGGGCACTACAACCAAAGCAGACAGAGAGCCTTTGGAATGGAAGATTTTTGCATGTTTTTGATTCTGACAAAGGTCTGATAACTAGAATCTACAAAGTAGCCACATTTTAATCTTGCGGGATTTTTAAATCACATAATACAGAATTTTAAGGTTAAAAAACAGTTTAAGTTGTAATCCCTCTCCAGCAAATATTCAAGACTTTATTAGATTTGTGTCACAAAATGAAAGCCCCTTTGCAAGTTAGCTTCTCTTCATTCCAGGGGTAACAAGCTTTGTAATTATAAAATATGATGAAATGGCGATATTCAGAGGGGAAGGAATGAAGGCTGTTTTCTAATAGGAAATACAGAGACAAAGAGAAATATTTAGAGAAAGAATTCATGATTAAAGTAAACTGATTAAATAGTTAAAATACATTGATAGTTTCTTCTCTAAACTTGTATAATACTGATTACCTTTAATCCCCAAGCTAACATTAAGAAATTTTAATAACAGTCTAATGATTTTTATTATTCCCATATTATATATCAGGAAAAGTATTAGAGAATTTAATATTTTGCAAAATACTACAAAGCAGTGAGGGATGGGTTTAAAATTTGCCTTAATAGTCCATGTCTTAATAATTCTACCGTTTCTTGTTGACAAATCTTGAGTATCGTAAAGATATTTAATGCATTCTGCATTAGTTCTTTAGACTGAAAGATCTATAGTTATAGGACTGTAAGTTCTATAATTTAAAATTTCAAAAAAAATTATTTCTTCTTTGTTGAAAGTATTTATGTAAATTATCTTCAATAATTTCTAGATTGGGTGATAGATGGTATGGTGCTACATGATAAAAATGTAATACATACACTATTTGAAAACAAAAATTAACATGGCAGTACTTATAGGTATACAAATATAAACTTTGCCATATAAGAATACAAAAATGTTGATTATACACGAGGAAATAGGTCAACTATGCCTAAATCCACTCTTAAATTTAATGTAATTACAATTAAATTTTTTTTTTTTTTTTTTAGAGACACAGTCTCACCATGTTACCCTTGGTAGAGTGCCGTGACGTCACAGCTCACAGCAACCTCCAACTCCAGGGCTTAGGTGATTCTCTTGCCTCAGCCTCCCAAGTGGCTGGGACTACAGGCATCTGTCACAACACCTGGCTATTATTTGTTGCAGTTTGGCCTGGGCCGGGTTTGAACTCACCACCCTCAGTATATGGGGCCAATGCCCTACCCACTGAGCCACAGGTGCTACCCTATAATTAAAATTTAATGAGAGTATTTATGAGAAGAATAAAAAAGATTAAAATTCACCTAGAAAAAAATGTCAAAAATAAATATTTATTAGAATTTCTCATTTGTAGTCACTGCAAATTAAAATTAAAAAATGGTGGAACAACTTTATTTCAAATAGTAATGATTTTGAAAATGGTGATCTCAATGTTATAAAAGTATAGTTTGGTAAAAATGTAAGTACAATTTCAGTATTTTTTGCCAAAAGTCTAGAAATTCTTCATTTAAGATGAAAATCAAGAAGGAAAATCAGTAATTTTAACAAAAATTCCCTTACAGAAATGTACCTTATTACATACATTTTATAAAATAAAAAAGAAAAACAGTTTCAGGGAATGTCTAAAAAAAAGTGTAGTATGCCCTCTAAATATTTAAGTATCCATTGAAAAGTGATTTTTGGTCTTTTGGATATACTCCTAGTAGAATAATTGCAGGATCCAACGGCAGGTCAATTGTTAGATCCCTGAGGGTTCTCCAAACTTCTTTCCAAAAGGAACATATTAGTTATATTTGCACCAGATTATTCATTGCAGCTCAATTCATAATAGCCAAGTCATGGAAGAAGCCCAAGTGCCTATTGATCCATGACTGGATTAATAAATTGTGGTGTATGTATACCATGGAATACTATGCAGCCTTAAAAATGATGGGACCTTTACCTCTTTTATGTTTACATGAAGGGACCTGGAACATATTCTCCTGAGCAAAGTATCTCAATAATGGAGGAAATAGTATCCAATGTACTTCTGTGAAACCTACTTATATTTACTCACACTTTTATGAAAGATAGAACACAACTATAGCCTAGGATGAAGGAGAGAATGGAGTGGGAAGGGAGGGGCGGGGGAGATTTGATAGAGGGAGGGTAAAAGGCAGGACCACACCTATGAAGCATATTGCAAGGGTACAAGTCAAATCTGTCAAGTGTAGAACATAAATCTCTTAACACAATAATCAAGTAAATGAGGCAAAAGCTATGTTGATTGGTTTGATGTATCCACGTCAGATTGTATAAAAAAAAATTCAACACATTGTACCCCACATATGCATAAATATATTCATGATCTATGGGTATTTGACTTAATAATAAATAAATAAATATATAAATAAGTTGATGTCAAGAGTTTAAGACCAGCATAGGCAACATAGTGGGACCTATTTCTCTAAAATAATAAAAATTAAACATTTGCAAAATAAATAAATAAATATACTTTGAAAGTATATCCCCCAATTGTTTTTAATGTTATAAGAGCTTAGAATCATGTGTTTAAAGAAGATATGAAATTATGTATATAATGCAATCTCAAATATGTAAAATTCTACCCAGATAGAATTTTCTACTCAGAACAGGAGGCTATTCCTTAGCAATCTTTACTAGGATTGGCTTTAAATGATGGGCTGATACCACACGCCATTTTTCTTCTTGTGTTTTAGAGACAGGGCTGCTCCTGTCTTCAAGTGATCCTCCCACCTTTGCTTTGCAAGATAAATCCCAAGTTCTGACACTGAATATAGATTTTTTAAATAATTAAATTAGAAAAATAATAATTGAACATGTTAACATGTTTAAATCCCTTTCCATAAGTAATTTGCACAATTGATTTGAAAATATGAAGTGGTAATAGGTATTATGACTATTGATGATGTACGGAGGCAGGAAGTCCATGCTCTTCTAAAGTATTAATTGTACTTCTAACATTATAATACCATAGAGGTATAGAAAGCTTCATAGTAGAGTTAAAAAATGAAAAAAATATTTTAGGTATAGAAAGCTTCATATTAAATTTAAAAAATGAAAAAAAAATTAGATTTTAAAAAATGTGAATTAATGAAGAGAAGGGCAAAGTTTATTTTTCCTCAGTCTAGGAAATATGTTTTTCAAATGTTAGGACCAATCAATAGGGAGAAATAAATAGGTTGTATCCATTTTTGTGGAGGGATGGAACGTGATAAAAGGGGCTGACATGAAAACAACACTGGGAAGAAGTGAAAGCAAGGCATTGTCAGGTTAGAACAGATTTTGAAAGAACTATGAAACTAGAGTGAAAATTCCGTGTGATTTTCAAGGTCTGAGTCAGCTATCCCTTTTCTGAGAGAATAGAGAGAGAGCGCTTTGGAGTTTCCTGGCAGGGTCAGTAGTGGTCTTGGAAGAAGGGGATGGAACCAAAGGCAGAAGGAAAGCGGGAGAGCGCTCCCGAGACACATGTGAACAGTCACATGGGACCAGCACTTAAACATTATTTAGTTATATTTTTCTCCTATTTTATGAAAAATTATGAAAACTTAATGCTAATTTGTCAGATACTAAACATAGCATGTGCATTAATTCACATTAATTGTCATAGTAATCTTATGATGCAGCCATATTATTTTTCTTCCTATTTAAAAGAGAGGAATATAATGGTTAGGATGTCTGAAGAACCAGAATAAATTTCACAGGGTGGGAGGGAACAAAAACAAACAAACAAAAAACTTAGCAATTATTTGAAGTAGGATTGATCCCTAAATCCAGTAAGGCAAACAGCTTTTTCCAAAAAGGAAATAGAAAATAAGTGAAATTTGAATAAAGAGAAAAAATGAGGGGCAAAATAAAACTACTAATGACATTCAACAGAGAATTATGATAATAAAATTCATGTTTTAGAAAAATTAACCTGGTAAGCGCAAACAGATTAAAATAGTGATAGGTTAGACAAGAAAACACCAACTAGAAACTAACTATAGAATTTCAGATATGCAATGATGAAAATCTGAATTAAGGTAGGAATGATGGGGTGGCGCCTGTGGCTCAGTGAGTAGGGCGCCGGCCCCATATGCCGGAGGTGGTGTGTTCAGACTCAGCCCCGGCCAAAAAAAAAAAAAAAAAAAAGTAGGAATGACAAGTAACAAATTTATGACTGAATTAACAGAATAGATAGCTGTTTGGATGTGAGAAACAAAATATAAGAAAAAAAGGTAATGGTATTTGAAAAGTACTCTTTTGGCATGTTTAATACATTTTAAAGGTCAGAGATACTATTTCATCTACTTTTAATTACTATCAACATTGTCCGTATTTCAATGTATTTTATCACTATTACTATTTTATCACCATTATTATAATTTATCACCTTTTTTTTTTTGTACAGAGTCTCAGTATGTCCCCCTCGGTAGAGCGCCATGTCACTGCTCACAGCAACCTCCAACTCCTGGACTTAGGCAATTCTCTTGCCTCAGCCTCCCGAGTAGCTGAGACTACAGGCGCCTGTCACAACATCCAGCTATTTTTCTATTTTTTGCAGTTTGGGTGAGACCAGATTTGAAACTGCCACCTTTGGTATATGGCACCGGAGCCCTACTCGAGGAGCCACAGGCGCCGCCCTCATCATTATTATTTGAGATAGAGTCTCACTCTGCTGCCTGGGCTAGAGTGCAGTGGAATTATTATAGCCTACTGCAATTTCAATCTTGGGCTCAAATGATTCTCCTACCACAGCCTCCTAAGTAGCCAGGACTACAGGTGCAGGCCACCACACCTGGCTAATTTTTTCTATTTTTAATAGAAATGGGACCTCACTGTTTGGCTGTTCAGAGCTGGTCTTGAATTCCTTATCTCCAGCTGTGGACTTCCAGAATATTGTGATTGCAGATGTGAGCCACCATACCTGGTCTATTTCATTATTTTTGAGTGTACAGTTTTATTTGACCTCATTGTAATTCTGAGATGTCAGTGTGAAAAATATATGTCATGGCTATTTAAATATTGTTCAAGGCTAGGAAAACTTTTAGTATAAACAAACCACACATAAAACGGAGCTCATCATTCTAATGTAACCTGTACATTTGTGATCAAAATGAATGTGTTGGGTTTCCTACATTAGTGTGACATTATCACTGGTATTAGCTTATTCTGAAATGTAATTTTAATTAAATCAGTGTGAATAAAGCACATGTCATTTCTTCTTATAAGATTCTAAGAAATAAATTGATCTTTAATGATATTTTTCATTATTATTTTATGTAGCTATAGCTACAAGTAGTTATCATTTATGAAAATGTATATTGTTTATTTTGGGTATTACTTCAATTCTTCAGGCCTGTTCCAGGAAACAATCATTTGGTTCTTTGAATGTCTGCCAACCAATGCAAACAATCCAAGTGGAGATAGACACCGATTATGTTAGGAAAGGATCCTCCACGACCGCAGTATTACAGAAACTATGGCCCTTTTGTGGGAAAAGGAGGCAGCAATGAGGCAAAGAACAGCATTGAAAGGCCTGCTAGAAGGAGTTTTATTTCATTGATTCCATGAGAAGAGCTGAATTGGAGAAATTCTTATCGCTCTGAAGTAAGTGAAGTCAATATGAATACAAGATTTTTCTTTTAAGTAGCTTAACAACTTCAGTAAAGGAACTGAATATTAAACTTCCCACAAAATACTAGAAAGCATGAACTCAGTCCTGTAATACTGCTGCTCCTAGAAAACTACAATGTATTGAATTTTATGACAAGCACTGTGTAATCTATTGGCAAAATATTTTATCACTCGATTCTCACAACAAGCGCTGTTTTTACCATTACTTTACAAATATACAAAATGAATTGAGAGGAAAAGACATTTAATATTTGTCCTGCTCACGTATTTATTTTTTTATCTCCAAAAATATAACTTCTTTGCAAGGCCGGAGAAAATGTTCTTAGCTACTAAGCCCTATTAGTTATCAACATTAATCCAGCATTGCTCCTCTAAGTAAGGCACTGACACAAACATACGTCCTCCTCCATCTTATCTAAACTGAGCACTTGACCCAACACAGTGATAATATATTTCCAAATAGCATTTTTTGGAGAAGTCTTTAAAAATATATAGATATTGTAATGACTGGAACCAGAAAGTTTTATTTTGTTTTCTTTTTTTTTTTTTAATAATTTTATTGAATCATAATTCTGTACATTGGTGCAATCATAGGGCACGATTCATATACATTCAGAAATGTTTTGATCATACTGTTACAGATAGCCTTCATGGCATTTTCTTGATCACTATATAAA